>JASAND010021718.1:0-102718 GCA_030248195.1 Trissonchulus latispiculum
TGATTGTTTGTTTGTTTGTGTGTCTGTGGCCACGTCTAGGGGAGTGTGTCTGTGTGTGAGTGTCTGTGTGTGTCTGTGTGTGAGTGTCTGTGTGTGTCTGTGTGGGTGTGTGTGATATTTGCAGCTTTCTAACTTATTTTAAGTTTGTGGGAGACCGAGACTTTTGGATGGACAAGACTGAGACAGAGACTGACGAAATATAGGCTTTGGGGCGAGTTTGAAACAGAGGCAAAGACTCCCTGTCCTGACCACATGCAATCCACAGGATATCATTACAACGTGCGAATTTCCACGCTTTAAAACAGACTTTCATTAGATTTGTTTAATTGATACAGCTTTTCATTATTTTCATACATTTGTTTTTGTAGCGATCGGGATCAGTTAGCAAATTTGATCGAGCAGCTGGAATTATCGGTAGACGGATCTGTAACTGCCATTGTTCAGCAGCCAGCGAATGCAGCTTCGGAAGATGAGAGCGCTGCATCGCAGAATGAAGACGACTCTCTTCCTGCTCCTCCCTCATCTGCTGGAGAACCCTGTGGCGTTCACAGTGAAACAGAAACAAAAAAAGAAAACGAAATTAAGCCGGAACATTCAGATGATGATAATATTGAAGGTACAGTCGCAGGGTACATCATTACAAGGTGAAAGACATTTACGAAAGTTACAGAATTGAGGATTATAGCAAATTTTTGTGAAATAGTAGTTTTCATGTGGTTTGGTGCACCTGGCGTTATTTTTTGAACAATTTTGATTTCGCTCATTTTTACTTAGGTATTTTAAGTCTAGGTGTGCTATTTTAATATGTTTTGAAAACTAAGCGGGATCGCTTACAGTTGAACGCTTAAAGCTAATACCGCTATCCCCAGAATCTTAAGGTGGTGATTCCTTTTGGAGACATCAACTTTGAACCATTATTACTCAAACATACTTGGAATTAAGAAGCCATTTTATATCAAAATGCAGTTTAACATTTGCTCTTTTTAATGAATACAACGAAACTAACTTTAGTTCTTGGAAATTATTTTACTGCATTTTCGAAGTATTTTAATTTTCCAGATTTTTTGCAGAATGCAGACTAAAGTAAATTTTTTCGTGAGGCTTCGGCCACATCATTCGATGCCACTATCAAATAGCTGGGGACCCATTTTTAGTTATTATGAAACCGCTTTTCGTTATAAAGAAATTAGCTAAAAGGTATGCGCAACCTGGATTTTGCCTACTTTTCCCAACTTTGGCAAGCGACCACTTTGGCTAGAAAGCAGCAATCGGAACAACTACAAAAGGGTCCCTGGGTATTTTAGTGTTAAACACGTACAGTAAGTGACAACCATCTAGCTTTTATAGTAAATGCTCCACAATCGCTGGAAAAGATTTGGTCTTGTTTTTGTAAAAGCTACATTTTCTATGATAGCAGCGCACGGGGTAGCAGTTATAATGTCACGGATAATCGGTCTCGACGATACCTTCAAATTGACACCCGTAGTTTAATTTTACGGCTTACGTAGCGCAAGAATTGGCGGATTATTTGATTTCTGCAAAAATGACAAGTTTTCAAAGCTAAAATAGGAAAATCTACTATATCTCACGATAGCGTAAAGCTAGACAGGTACTTCAAAAAGCAAAAATGTAGAGCTCAACAAGATCTTTCGAATGAGTATAATCGTAGCTGTACAGCAACTGCCTAACTGTCAAAAATTGACAAAAACCACCCTGAACGTATTCGTCAAATTTTTGAAGCGGGATTGCGCGGAGGGTGTTAGAATGCTAAAAGAACTTATTTTGGAAAGTTTCATCAAATTTCATCTTGATTTGAGCCGTCAATCAAGAATATGTGCCCAAAAGGAATCACCACCTTAAGGGGGGGGTCCACCATGATAAATTTATAGTCACGGATTTCGCTCATTTTTACACATAATGTAGCCACACATGTTGTACGTACCAAGTTTAAATATTGAGTTGTTTCATCCATGTCTCCACGAGTTACGACCTATCAACTGCTTGCAATTGTAATAATGGGCGAAACAAGGGTACCGCTTGAGACTAAGGCAATTTTCCTTATACAGTCCTCGGTTTTGCAGCTTCAATGTGGTGTACATTTGAAAATTAATCTAAAGAATTAACTTTGTCCCGGTGTTGGCAGACTAAACGTGATTTCATGCCTTTTTTAACGACTTTTAAGGAGCAGCAAGGCCAATGTTGAGGTTAGATAGCAAAACTCTTTAACAGCCAATAACTTCGGTTTCGTGCATTTGCGGACCATAGCCCAAGAAGAAAACATGTTCCCCGCATTAAGAGCTCTCGATTGATGTCAAATTTATCATATTTTGAGAAATTTGAAAAATCCATATTTTTGCTATATGGGTACCAGTCCGACAGATTGGGATGCAGCGACCACGTTGGGCTACTTAGCTGGCATAATTGTAGTCAACACTGAACTACAGCCACCAGAAATAACGAGAAATGAGATATTTTGCCATTTGGTAGCTGCTGATTGCAATGGTCTCAAGTAATAGGCAAAAAATCGAAAAAATTCAAAATTTTGGTAAAAAACCAAATTTTAGTGACAAAAAATCTCGAAACTGGGCAAAGATTATCAGCATCATTTGGTATTGTTAGAAACGTCTACTTATATACTGTGATTTGTTGGAATCAGATTTTTTAGTTAGGCCTTCCAATTTATGTAATGCTTGACCAAAGTTGAAACACTTCAGTTTTCAACAACGAAAAACGTCAAATTTCACAGTCAGCAAGCTTCAAAAATTATTTTAAAAAATTTAAAGGCCTAACTCAAAAATCTAATTCCAACAAATTAAAGTATGCAAATAGACGTTTCTAATGATACCAAATTATGCTGATAATCTTTGCCCAGTTTCGAGATTTTTTGACACTAGTCAAAAAATTGAAACTTTTCCAGTTTCCTATGTTTAACACATGAGATCTCAACTTTGAAGTGAAATTACTCATTAACCGTAAAAGATCCGACTTTAATTTCAAAAACTCGTTAAAATATACCAATCGAAGAACAAAATATGTGAAAATGAGCAAAATCGGAGATGGTCGAAAAATCGGCCAAAAATGGACCCCCCCCCTTAAGTTATTATTATTATTATTTTTATTATTTATTATTATTTAATTAAACAAACAAGAAAAATATAAAGAAAAAAGCAAGTGCAGCATTTCTGCACTAGACTCCTACATCAAACAAGACCTCACGCAGTGCCCTCTTAAAAGAGGGGAGCGTGGCTGAGTTAACAACTTCCTGCGGCAAAGCAGTCCAACTAAATATTATGCGGTTGTGAAAGAGATTCTTAACAACGGTCAGGTTATTTTTCGGAACACGCAATTTAAAAGCATGCCCTCTGGTAGTTCTCAACGAAGTCAAATGCTGATATGAGAATAATTTATTAAAGTCTATATCAATCAAATTATGTATAATTTTATAAACAAGAACTAAATCTTTGAAATGTCTTCTACTTGCAAGTGTTTGCGTTTTGACAAAACGACAGCGCTCCTGATAGTCCAAATTAAGCTCATTTAATATTCTTCTGGTAAAATTTCTTTGTACTTTTTCGATAACGTCAATATCCTTAACTAAATAAGGATTCCAAACTTCAGAGGCAGTTTCCAAAATTGGTCTAACATAGGTGGAGAAAAGCTTAAATTTTATTACTGGGTCTGCGATTACAAAACAGTTTAAAATCTGGTTAGACAAAGCAACACCTTTCTTTGCAATTTTCACACAATGTGAGGAAAATATTAAATCAGAATTTATAGTAACTCCGAGATCAACGACTGAAGCTAAACTTTGAAGTTCGGTTCCATTAATATCGTATTTAGCAGTAGGGTTACTACTACCTAAATGAAGAACTGAACACTTGTGAACTGCAACCTCTAACTGCCAAATACGTAGCCAATCAAGAACACTATTTAAATCCTGCTACAGAAGTGTTCAGTAACCTTAGCGTTTAAATGGGGTCCTCGCTTACAGTTGAATTGCGAAACGATTTCGAGGTCTTTGGTCATTTCTGAGGAAATCAGTTGGCTTAGGCTTAGGCAGCCACTGCCACACTTTCACATGGGCTTTTCCGCGGGAAGTTTTGGTAGTCCTGTTGCCCATTTTGCCGACTTCTATTAGTTAGAGTTAGTTGCTTAGACTCGTGTATTCCCGAAAATTGTTTTTGCAAAATCGCGAATTTTGCTTTGAACATTGATTCCTCGAGAACTCTTAAGCAATGGATTCGCATCATTTTTGGTTGTGTGAGATTCGAACTGCTGCGGAGGGTCTTTTTCTTGGTTTATGCAAGAACCTTTCCATCCGCTAGAAAACTAGTGCGAAATTGCTAATTTTCGTGCTACGATGCATTTAACTGGTTTTCAGGAATAAGAGCTGCTGAGCTTTTTCCGTGAGCCACTTTCAGTGTGGGGGGGGGCAAATCACATGTTGGCTGTTTTCACAAAACAGACTTATCTATTGTGCTTGGGTGAATTATTTAGGAACCAGTCCAGCTTCCTGAATTTGTGACTCTTTATTTTGTTCGGCCGCTCATTCTGTCTCACTAAGGCTAACTAACCGGCATTTGATTTGCGGTTCTGGTGATGTCTGTTCATATGTCTATATTTTGCCTGTAAACTTCCTTTTGC
This sequence comes from Trissonchulus latispiculum, assembly GCA_030248195.1. Classification (NCBI taxonomy): domain Eukaryota; kingdom Metazoa; phylum Nematoda; class Enoplea; order Enoplida; family Ironidae; genus Trissonchulus; species Trissonchulus latispiculum. The sequence goes on from JASAND010021718.1 coordinate 4,645, forward strand.
TTTATTCTTGTTGCAGACGAAGTGAAGGCAGACTCATTCATAGAGGAGACTGCTAAGCCAGCACTTACTGTCAGTGGTAACACCAGAGAAATGAATGGCGAAAAAGACATGGCTCACCAGAAAGCCGTGGAAAATTTGAAATCTGAAGAAAATTTTGATGAATCAAGGAGTGAAAATTTGAAACCCGAGACTGTGCAATATTGTGAAGCAGAAAATAAATCTCAATTAGCGGAGGCGGAAGAAATTAATGGTTTAAAACCTGATTCAGTGCGTAGCACGGAAGACAATGAGGATGAGAAAACTACTGGCAATGATTTTGAAGGTGCCCCGGAGGAAAAATTGTCACAGTCGGCAGAAAGCGCCGAGCATACTGAAACGAAAATGCCAAAGAAAATGGAACACATGTCGTTTGCAAAATCTAAATTTGGTAGCTATTTGGACACCTTTCAGGAGACGTCAGCTGAAGATTTGAAAGCTGCTGCTGCGAATGCTCGCGGAAAGAAGGGGAACAAACAGGTATAAAAAGGCCATGGAAATTAGTTCTTTCAGTAGCCAATCCAGTATCGGTTTCAGTCGGCAGCCCACAATACTAGTTAAGCGAACTATTACTTTTTCGTCCAAGTGTCTGGGTTTATTTTACTGGGGGGGCGCCCCCCCACTTTTTGGGTTCCCCCCCCCCACTCGAGCACCTCCCCCCCCACTCGGCCCCACCCCCACTTTTTTGGACTTCCCCCCCACTCACCCTAAGGTGCCCAGAAATTACCAAATTTTTAGGATTTTTGGTCAAAATTTTTCCGGCTTCGCCACAAATTTTTGATTGAAAAAACCGCCTCTTTTGGTGCTAAAACTTGATTTTTGAGCACTTTTATGCATACTTATAGCAGTGTATGTGGAAAACAGGCTATTTATACAGCATTTTTAGCATTTTTGGCCCATTTTATTTCCCCCCCCCTCCAACTTATTTTTGCCTAAAATAAACCCAGAGTGTATACACACTAGGGTTTGAGAATCTTTTCTATTATACAACTGCCCGTGTAATTTTATGGGCCTAAAACATAGTGCCAGTTAAATACTCGCGTAACGAAAAATGCTGCCAATGTGTATCGTAGAAAATTTCAATATGTATTTTTCAAATCGTGTAAAGTTCCAAAGTTGTTTTCAAATATTATATATATGATTAAATTAAGCAAATTTAGACGGCATTTGTTCATCTCAGGGTTATTTGCGGGTCATTTAAGGACTAAACAACCTTAAGGTGCCTTCATAGTTGCGAATATCCTTCATCATCCATAGCCTTCATAGAGACACGCGTGGACGCCTCAGATCAGAGATGAAACCGGGCCACTATTTGCTGACCCGGTGACCCGGTCGACCCCTGACCCGGTGACCCGGTGGCCCGGTATTTCTGAAAATTCAGGTTTAAGCTTGGAAAAATTATAAATACTTATATTGGTGTGTGGCGAGTGTATTTTTTACCTTTTTGGACTTTTTTTGCGTCTAAACTAAGAAGTTGGGCAAAATTTTTGCTTTCCTTAAAGTACGTTGGAAAGTATGTAAGTATTGTAAGTAAACCGGAAAAAAATCAAAACTGATTTGCACGATATCGCATTCAATATGTGTGTCATTTTCTAGTTAAGATTCAACGCAATCATTGTTGTTTCAAACCTATCTAAGCTTGACATGACAAGTGCAAATATTATGAGGACACTACTACAGCGACAAGCATTTAAAAATGTACACGATTAAGCTAAGAATATTTCTGCTGCTGGTTTTTGTTTGAGTAATTATTGAAGTTTTCAGTTGGAAAAAGGTAAAAACTCTGAAAGATATGAAATAACAGCAAAAAATTCCCCAATCAGAAATACCGGGTCAAGACCGGGTCAGAGCTCCTGACCCGGTGACCCGGTCCATATAGTGACCCGAACTGACCCGGTGACCCGGTTTCATCTCTGCCTCAGATTATAACATGTCGTTTTAGCGATTTAGAAGCAATTGTAACAAATCCATGCTCACGAACTCATACAGACGCTTATATCCGCGTCGACGCGGGTCTGCGTGCGTCAGGGACTGTGAAATCAGCAATGAGCAGACTGAACATGTTGTATAATACGTACGGCCTCAACTACGCGGAAAGTCTAGGAGATGTAGACGCTAGAATCTGAGAAATTTCTGTTAGTTGCAATGAAATCGTGCAAGAAGATTTATCTCATACACGAAGTTTGGACTATTCCCTTTGTACATGTAATGTTTTTCGATTTTATCTTGAAGTATGTATTTAACACTGGACAGCACTAACAAAGTTTAAGAATAACAACAGAATAGCAGAAGGTTCACTATTGATTTCCCATTCAAAAATCGGACTTAGCCTTCTGCTAGTCCGCAGGTATTCTTAAACTTTTGCGGTGCAGTCCAGGGTTTGTGTTTGTTTTACCTTAGACAACTAAACATAGTGAAAATTCTCAGGAAAATCCAGATGTTACTGATCAAGAAGCTTGTAAGGCGGAAGAAGAAGAAGAATTGGCTAGACTGCAACAAGAGTTTGAGGTAACGTCCTTTGTTCCCCGCAGCTTTTTACGTTCCTAGCTTCTGGCTATATCCTAGGTAAAATTTGTTGGGGAGGACCGATTTCTGAGGGTGTTTCAGATATCTGGAGTTTTTGTGGAAGAAGCTTTCTGCAATATTGTTGGGAAGGAAGACGCCAACAGTCGCAGTCACACTACGTCATGTGGCGAAAGTAACTGCTGCAAGAAACTGTAGGGCATATTCGCCTTGAGGAGTTGTCTCCCTCCCCCAATGTTGTAGTCATCAGTCGTGATGGCACTCGTGGGTTCATGGGCAGTGTAATTGGGGAGTAGCACCTGCATCCCAGATATTCCGTACTAGGATGAGAGTTCACCAGATAAACATTACTTTACTGAGCTACATTGCGTGGATACTTTTACTTGTTTTTGTAGCAGGGGTTTTCTACTGACGGGGGGATAGAAAGGGACCCTCCACTCGTTCCACACCCCCCTCCCCATCTTTTGGGCTTTCCCTCACTCAGTAGATGCCTATTAATTGCAAAGTTTTTTTAGTATTTTGGTCAACAAGTTAAACATTTTCCTGCTTCCCCGGAAAGGGTCAGCCTAAACTCATCTATCTGGCTTATTTTTAGGCCAAAATTTATGGGAGGGGGCGATATGGAGGGGGGCTTAAAGTTGCCCCCCCCCATCGAGGGAGGCTCACCAAAAATGGGGGGTTAATTTGCAAATTTTAACGTTTTTTGTGCAAAAACTGCCAAAAATCGCTAAAAATGACTAATTTCAGGTGTTTTTTAAGCTAAAATAACGAAAATTTCTTTAAAAATCCGGCGAAGCCGGAAGACTTTTTGAAATTTTAGGGTAAAAATGGTAAAATTTGGCAATTTCCGGGTTATGGCGGGGAGGTCGAAATTTATGGGAGGGGCTTTTTATGGGGGGGGGGGGGGAACATCGAATGGGGGAAGGTCGCCGAGTGGGGGGTCCCCACCCCCCCCCCCCAGTAAAACATAAGCCAGTCTATTTTGGTACTAAAACATAATTTTTGAGCACTTTCTAGCTTTGTTATTGCAGTATGTGTAGAAAATAATTTAATCGGGTAATTTTGCTGTATTTTTAGCCTTTCTAGTCCATTTTATTTCCCGCTAAGGTTTTGGGTTTCCCCCCACACTCGTCCCTCCTTATTTATATATTTATTTGCCTAGAAAAATCCCAGGGTAATTCGCTATTGCGTTCGGTTCAGGTTCATAATACTGGTATTTCTTCGGTTTCATGTCTCCTGTGTGACTGACTTCTGCAGTGACCGAAGCTGGTGCTGGAAAATAAACAGTGAACTGACTATTCAATCAGTGCCATATTGAGTCTAGGAAGGGACTTCAAATTACAATATTGTTCATTCAACTAATTTTTCAATAGCGTATATATGCTTCTAGTTTCACTGCCGGAATTTTTTGCATACTTTTTTTCACCTTCAATGCTTATAACCTCTTATACCTATTTTATCGTTACTGTACTTTCCTACTTGCTATAAGGTTTAATTGTTTTCCATAGAATGAACGGCGAGTGCTGCCACGACGTTCAACGCGCAGCAGTGCACTGTTAGCCATTGCAACGGCAACTGGCAGTGTTGCCGCGAAATCGCAGGGCGATGCCGCCAAAACTGCAAAATCAATTGAACCATCGGCAACGAACAAGAAAGCAGCCGCTAAGTCTTCTGGGGCTGTTGCGTCTGCCAGTAACAGTGCTAGCGAGAATGAAGACGAAGGCGACATGGAAGGACCTGACGTAAATAGCAGTTCAGAGGGAGCCAGTGGTGAGGATGGATTATTGGAGGAAGAGGATGACTGGGATGAGGAGGAGGGAGATCAGGAGGAGGAGTCCACCAGCGACGAAGACTACACCATTCCATTGAGCCGATTGCGAACAAAAGGCCCTGGTACAGGTGGTTCACCCCGAAAACGAAAAGGTACATACGTACGTTGATTACCTATACCAAGAGTACATAATACGTAAGAGTATGACAACTGGTACACTCTATGCATCATAGCATGGCACATCCTCTGCGAGCTAACGGCTGATTTCCCCCGCAAACTGGACCATATTGAATCAAATAATTCGAAACAGACACAAGACTACTACTGCTGTGCTTTCGAGCTTTAACACAGAAGCATAGAGCGAATGAGCGTATCCTCGTTTCGACTGCGTACCAATTAGCGGGGTGGGTCACCAGGGTCCAATCTGTGAGCGGGTCATCTGTCAGCGGCTGGGTTGAAGATGTGTTACGCTTATAAATATGTATATGTTTCGCTATTTCATCCAAAAATCCACTAAAAATTAGTAATTTTTTAGTGTTAGTAGTTTTTCACACAAAAAACATAAAAAGTAAATACATTTTTCAAAAATATGCCCCCTCCGCATTCATTTGCATATCGTATTATGCCAAACAGCGGCCCACCCAATAAAACGCTCATGGGCGTTTTTTCGGGGGTGGGCGTTTTTTGGATTTCTCAATGCTCACCTTTATGGCTTTAAAAACTAAAAGTTTTTGAATTAAGTTGTGACCGATTAAGATTTTTGAAGGCTTAGAATCATGTTCTTTGGGTAGGCATGTGAGCACTGACACTTGCCGAGTAGCGTGTCGTTCGTAGAAACGTAAAGAATCTATCAAAAATTGGCAAAGCAGTATCTACCTAATTATAGGACAGTTTCCAAAATATAGCCCATGGGCGTTTTTTCCGGGGGTGGGCGCTTTTTTGGATTACAAAAATCAAATCCGAAATTTCCGATTCCGAAAAAACGCCCATGGGCCACAGTTTGGCATAATACGGTAGGGTCGGGTTCTAGAAGGAGCTTCCAATGGGATTTTGAGGGACCTTGAACTGATATTTTCGAAGGGCTTGCACCTCCAAAAATTAACCATTTTTCGAAATATTAACGCTAATTTTATGAGAAATTGCAATTTTTCAAAAAATTTACAGCAAAATCTTTGGACTACAAATTAAAATTTTTGGCCGATTTTCACAAAAACTTATAAGCTAAACTGAAAAATTACGGCGAAGCTGGAACGTTTTAAAAATTTTAATGTAAAAACTAATTTTTTTGTTTGTGTAGGGGGGAGGCTGGACCGCCTTCTCCAGATCGCCCAGCGTTAACATATGTCCCCTTAAAGGGGGGGTCCACCATGAAAAATTTTATGGTCACTGATTTTGCTCATTTTCACACAAAATTTTGTCACATATGTCCTGCATATCGAGTTTCAATTTCGAGTAAAGGTAAAGGTAAAGGTAACCCCCGGAGAATTCTCCTACCCTTGTCAGGGTCTAGGGTGCCGGTGCTCATCCCCGGATACACAGCCCTTGAGCCAGGAGTGTCACCTCGAATGATGACTACAACCGTGGAGGAGGGGCCAGCTCCTCAAGGCAGACGCCCTACACGGTCTCCTGTTACCTTCCCACATAAGTGGTACCCATTTACCGACCAACTAAGGATGGATAGCTGGGTTGGCTAGAGCACACGGCGAACCGATATGTGCTTAGTCCCTTGCTCAAGGGGATTTGTGAAAGCCTTGTGGCAGCGGGGATTCGAACCTCGGACTATCGGATCCAAAGTCGAACGCCTTAACCACTCGGCCGGCACGGCCCTGTTCAGTACTTAACGAGTAACCGGCTATTGCATGCAAATTGAAAACAGGTGAAAACGGCGGTGCAGCAGCGAATAAAGGCACTTTACACCTGAACTTCCTTGAGAATGGAGCTATATTCGGTTGTATGTTTGATATCTGATGCAAACAAAGAACTTAGGGTAGCTTTTCATGGGCAAACGTTTCTTTATGATTTTATTTAGTGATTTCGGGAAGTAGCACCGACGCTGGAAAGCCTTGACCACGAAAATCATTTAACGGCCGATAACTTGAATTTGGTGCATTTGCGGACAATGGTCCAAGAAGAAAAAATGTTCCCGACAATGAGAGCTTTCGATTGATATAAAATTTAACGTATTTTGAAAAATTTGAAAAATTGCTATATATTTTTGAGATTATGGTTGTCAGACCCCCATATTTGACCTCAACGACCAACTAGGTGCACTAACCTGCACCATTTGTGCCCAAACTTGACCTAAAGTCATCAATAATCGTGCGCAAATAGATAGTCTAACATTTTATAGGTCTGTGTTGCCATAGCTCTAGGTTATTTGCCATAAAACGGGAATTTCCTATATTTTGCTAAAAATTGAGATTTCTGCGCCAGAGAATTCTCGAAATCGGACAGAGATAACCAGGATCAATTGGTATCGTTCGAAATGTCTTATCATAAGCTGTAATTTGTAGGAAGTAGAATTTTTAATTATGGCTTACAGCTTTCAGAATATTTCATCAAACTTGCTGATTCCCAATTTTAACATTGCAAAACAGTCAAATTTGGCTGTTCGCAAATTTAAAAATTAATTAAAAATTTTTGAAGGCCTAAATTAAAATTCTGCTTCCTACAAATCACCCTTCGAGATCGTATATATGATATAGGATGGACGTTGAAGTGATCCATTTTGTCGTTGCCAAGATTTCTCTGGCGCACGGAAAAAATCACCACTTATTCCGTTTCCTATGTTTAACACATACTGACTGACATCAACTTTGAGGTGAAGTTACTCGCTAACCGTAAGAGATCCGACCTTCATTTCAAAAACTCGTTAAATATACCAATCGGACAACAAAATATGTGAAAATGAGCAAAATCTGAAATGGTCGAAAAATCGGCCAAAAATGGACCCCCCCCCTTAAATTTTGGTTCTAAAAATAAACCAGTCAGCGGTTATTCTCTCATGTACATAGCACATGGACATGACTGTACCTATAAATTTGATCCGTTTATTTTTCATACTACAATCTTTATGTATATGTATATATGTTTACACACTTAGAAATATTCCGCCAAGCCGCCTGCATTTGTCGGTCTCTCAGTTAAGGGGGGGGGGGGTCGCTTTTTTTGGGGGATTTTTAGACCTCCGATTCTGCTCATTTTTACATATTTTGTACTCCCAATGGGTCCGCGAAACAAGACAAGTGCGTTTTGCGTAATATTGCTGCTATCGTTCTGTAGACCCCTTCAAAGGTGTCTCCGACATGTGTTCAACATAGGAAAATGAAAAAGTTAAGGTAAAAATGTTTGTGTCCAAAAATTCTTTCGCTGTGTAAGAGACTCAGCTCTGAAATTTTGCACACTTGTTAAGGACATAATGTAGAGTGCAGCGAGTTACTTTGGTGCAATTCTGTTGAGAATTAATTTGCCAAAATTTTAATTCTCAACAGAATTGCACCAAAGTAACTCGCTTAACTCTACATTATGTCCTTAACAATTGTGCAAAATTTCAGAGCTGAGTCTCTTACACAGCGAAAGAATTTTTGGACATAATCATTTTTACCTTAACTTTTTCATTTTCCTATGTTTAACACATGTTGGAGTCACCTTTGAAGGGGTCTACAGAACGATAGCAGCAATATTACGCAAAACGCACTTGTCTTGTTTCGCGGACCCATTGGGAGTACAAAATATGTAAAAATGAGCAGAATCGGAGAAGGTCGAAAAATCGCCCAAAAAAGCGACCCCCCCCCTTAAGTCTGGGTTCGACCGTCCACCCATCCGAGAACCTATTGTGACTAGGGTGACATAAATCATACATACAATGAACGACGTAGATAAAGTCAGCCTAACAGTACAACTCAAGTGGTTGCGGAGTGCAGGGTTCATTGTCTCCTGATGAATCCAACCCAGTTAGGAAAAACGAGATGAGATGTTCTATTCTTTTCAATTCAGTGTCAGAAATTCAACTCACTTGTACTCAATTCAGTTTTCAGTAAACTAATTAGTGTGCAGTGGTTAGTTCCACATTTTACTCAAAAAATTGCCCATAATGTATCTACTGAATATCCTTGTTTTTAGAAAAGGAACCGTCAGTGCCGCTCAAGGAACGGAAGCAAGCCGATGAAGACAGTTTATGTCGAAAATGTCATCTGTCGGACAATCCTGAATCGGTAAAATTGAGTGTCGTAGGTTAACAATGGTTCGAATCTGGTTTGGTGTGTATGAATGAAACCCCTCCTTTTAAAATTATAGGATACGTCCCTGCTATTTAGTATATATTTTTTGTATTACAGCTGCTCTTGTGCGACGAATGCGATGCTCCCTGGCATATCTGGTGTCTGAAACCGCCGCTTTGGTTCGTACCTGACGATGACTGGTTTTGCCCTAAATGCCAGCATGTATGCCTTTCCACACTGTTTCTAAGATTTTTAGGGTTTTAGAAAGTACAGAGTAAGACTTTTGGGTAGCCTGCGGCAGCCTCCCCATACCTGGACACACACTTCCATAAAGTACAAGCTGTAGTATCTGGTTTGTAAGCAGCTCTGCTGGTTTGTATCTACTTTGATGCTACGTCGAGCTGTTACGCTTTTTGTTTTGGCGAATAAAGAGCTGAATAGGCTTTTTCTCCAATAGATTTTGTAGGAAGAGGGAATAACTGATAGATTAATTCATTGCAATTAATTAAAGACGTTTTATGGAAACAGAAAAAGTAGTTTAGAACTATATTTAAATTTTTAATTTTATCATCTGGACAAGTTGGAAAGTTGTCTCCAGAAAACGAATCATACAGCAGTCTGAAGAAAATAAAAAAATTAAAAATAATACGGGGACTAAGCAATTACAGTTCTTCGCAATGTTCTTGAGACTTCAGCAAGAAATTGCAGTCTTAAAAATATAGCTTCATTACCCAACTTATTAACAATAGTTAAGCTTCAAAGCTTGAAAATGACTGCTCCGGGTACCCGAAGCTCCGGAGCACCGAAAATCGGAGCTCCGTCAGAGCGGAGCTCCGGTGCACATCACTACTAATGGCATACTCTTATATTATGTACTCTTGATAAAATCAAGACTGTTGTTGGTTGTGCAGTACAATTTCACCAGCCGTTTAGAATGTCGGAGATTCCTTCCGCCTTTAGGCCAAATGTTCTCCTTTAACATTTTTCGCCATGTTTGTTCGTATATTTTACTTTTTTCAATTTTATTTTTCAGAAAATGCTAATTGATAAACTGACACAAGCCTTGGCTGCATTAGACGAATCTTTGGCTGTGAAAATGGCCAATGAAAAGAGGTTGGTGTTTCAATTACCTAGCTGTTTTTTCCTGGAATTACTGGCTGTACTAGGCTTTTTATTAATTTTCTAATTTGTGCACTTACGGTCGTGCTCCCAATTCTCATTTCGTTTACAAACTGCCCCAGAAAAATCATAAACGCCGGCTCTGTAAGTGACGCGTGCTATAAGAAAAAAAGAAACAAACAAGGCGTAGGTACATCTCCAGCTTTTATTGCTTTTGAGTTATTTTTTGAAGAATTCTCGTACGAAAATTTGTTTATTTCGTAGCGATGTTGCTAAAAACATGTTTCCCATTTCTGCCAGTATTCACCATATGCGCCAGCAGAAGTAGGCAGTGTGTGCTGTGTAATCATATTAGCGATCTTCGAGAGCGGTATAAATCGGATCGATTACGGAGTTCTGTACACTGCATTAGTCTGACATTGTGGTAGTATAACTGAGTTAATTGGCCGAAGATTTTTCCATAACAATTTGATGGATCTGAATATTATTATTTTGTTAATGTTAATGTTATTTCACTGAATCTGTTGCTGGGGTGGTTTTTTTTTACTTTTCGTCTACTGCTTTCATTCAAGAACAGTGGTTCAGTTGTCAACAAGTCCGACCAAGCAATTTGGCTTGGCTGTCAAAACTTCCGGTCAAAGGTCAAGACTATTGTGTACTATGGGTTGTTAAACATTTAGGTAGCTAAATTATTGTGGTATCATGAGCTCCAATTTTTTTCCATGGCTTTTTCGTGATTGGTTATTTACCTAAATTTTAGTAGTTCCATTACCTTTTAACTATTTTAGGAAAACTGCACAGCGAAATCGTTTGCAACGTGAACTGGAATTTGTTGGAATTAGTCTCAACAATATCATTTGTGTATGGCTTTTTGTTCGATTTGTGTTCTATTGGTTACTTAATTTTTAGGGTTTGTGGTCGTTTGGCCCTGAGGCATTTTGTGCCTGCCACCCAGTTGGATAAAAAGCGAAAAAACATAGCATAGGAGGATGTTCTCGGTTTTCAGAAAATATAAACGTTTCCTGAAACTCTTGCATCTTTCAAGCACTCGAGCATAAAATTGCATTTTTTAAGTATTACTGGAAAAGCAATACTAGAAAAACCGATCTAGCTTATTTGGGTTGTGGAATTTTTCTTTGATTGAACAAGATTTTAATTAAAACTTTTGCTAATAAAATTGCATTTTAAGTATTACTGGAAAAGCAATACTAGAAAAACCGATCTAGCTTATTTGGGTTGTGGAATTTTTCTTTGATGGAACAAGGTTTTAATTAAAACTTTTGCTACTACTTGGACACGTCGTATAGATACCAGTGATACCAAACTAGCCGAGTTTTGTTCACCATTTTAGCTGGTACAGTACTCGCACGAGTCATGCAGAGCTTTCATATCCATTAGTAGCTTTCGTGGGTGCACTCCCAATGCCAGTGCCCTTGTGGAAGCTCTCGTTTTGAATGTCCCAAATTTGTTGACTAAAACTAAAATGTTTCATTGTAGGAAAATTCCAATGGTCCCAAAGAGGAAGAAACAGATGAAAACGGAAATTCTGAGGAAATTTCTAAATCCTCTGCTCTATCTTCGTCTGACGAAGATGATGGGGAGAATCGCAGACGTAGAAAATCAGACAATTCTTCGGCAGAGGATGAAAACTGGAGAGGCTCTGGTGGCAGTCGACGTAGCCGACGTGCGAAGATTGCACGCCGCCGCGCAGCAGCCAAACTCAAACGCTCTCTGCATCGCAGACGGCGCTCAGACGGGGAAGATGATTTTTTCGTTCCGGAGCCAATTGCGAAATCTCGTTCCCGACGACAGGTGTCTAAGATCGACTATTCCTTTCGAGAATTTGACGAGGCCATCGAGGAAGCCGTGGACAATATTGACAGTTCCACTGTAAAACGGACCAATAGCTATGCCAGTACGTACGGTCTACTTGTTGTCCGCGGATTTTGCTCATTTATATTTTGCATATCAAGTGCAAATTTCATTTGCTTCGTACAGTTATCCGCATGTTACTAGCTATTAACTGAGTGCAATTGGAATATCACGCATATCATCATATGAGAGAAAACGAGTGTGCAGCAGCAAACTGAATGAAGTTTTTGCATATCAGTTTCAAGTTTTCAGCTTTTGATATTTATATCAAAATACTACAAATTAAAACATTTTCATGCAGTTTCAAGCCGGTTGATCATGATCAGAATCTTAGTTAACTGATCTTGTAGAGAAACAACATTATGCAGATTTTTACGTTCGAGAGATCTTAGAAGCTAAACAAATTAAATTTACACTCACTGACCACTGATGTGCAGGATTTTTTGGAATTTTTTCGTGGGAGGGTCATTCGAGAAGGTAATTTCCGCTGTGAGTTCGGATGAAGACCCGGACCCGTTCCTGTGCAAAATATCCTGGAAGTATCAATAGATTTAAAAAGGAGGGAGGGACCGAATTAATCAATTTTGTGAAGTTTAGAGGGGCTTTGCAGTTTTTACAAACTACTTTCCTCTTGCAGCTTTTCAACCTTTTTGGCAAAAATTTTACTGTGCTAAAATTAGGCTACAATTAAGTAAAGATCCTATTGGGAGAACTGGTGGGTTCGGTAGCCATAGGCTTAGAGTTAGAAATGTGTCTATTTCGGCATATTTTGCTAAACGCTTTGTGAAACGATGCATTTTATACTAAGCACCTAAGTAAAAGTAGATGTATTCACACTTTCATAATTGCTTGTTATAAAACTCTTGTTTCAGAGCCTGTATCTCGACCATCAGGTTATGGGCGATCAAGAGGGAAGGACATGGCAAATATTATTGAAGTCACGGAAAAGGTTGAAGCGGAAAAATCCAGGGCTGAAAAGCAGCAGATGCTTGAGTCTGGTCCTCTTGGTTCATCAGAAAACGCAGATTGTGATCCGAATTCGAATTCGGCTAAGTCTGGGTCCGTTGCTGAGGACGAAGACGGTGAAGACGATAACAGTGACAGCGACAGTCAGCAGACGAGGGAGGAGAATGGCGGAAGTAGACGACCACCCAGGCCTCCCGGTTCCCATATGGAAACTTCGAACCACTCTGTTCCACCTGGGGGTCGAAATTCAGCCCAGCCTCCGCGAAATGCCGTCAAGACCAAGAAAGCCAAACATCGCTTAACTGATCTAAATGTCGACAATTTTACTGAATCAGAATCGGAGGAATATAAAGCCAGCAGGTTTGCCATTTCTGTGCTCAGATTTTTGTTTTATTTTTGGAAATTTTTGAAGTTTCCTCTAACTTGTTTCTGAAATAACATTTTTTCTGAACATTCTCTTTACAGTTTGTTCAGTGTTTGGTTCTATTTTTAGTTCCAAAAGTTCAAAAATTCAAAAGTTCAGTTCAAAAGTTCCTGTGCGATTTTTTATTATTGCTTCAATTTTTCCTTGGTCATGCTTTTAGTTAAAATTTGGTTATACAAATTTTCGTTTACTTCTGGGTTTGACCCCTCGACCGCCCATTTAGTGTTTTGATGTTTGTGCCTGGGACCCTTCTTTTCAAAATCCTGGGTGCGGTCCTGAATCAAAGAATTGATTAAATAGCAGACAAAGTTGTAATTATTCAGCTGTTTCAAGGATTGGTGTTTATGGCAAAATATAGCCTGAGTTTTTCTTGGTATTACTTATAACTTATGTTTAATCAAGTTTAAACGTTGCATCCCGGAGGCATATTGAATACGATATCGAGATAGCACAAGGAAACCATGGTGTGGGCTATTATTCAGGTAAATACAAAATATTCATTTTTGTTTTTAAAAGTGTGTTACAGAGGTGTCTTGTTAATTCGAGGTTCACTATCCTGTGAACCAAACATGTTGTGATTTTAGTGATGCGTCATTTACAGAAGGCCATGGAGGATCGGATAGTGATGTTGATGAAGAGTTGCGTTGGGAGCGAAGACAACAGCGTCGCAGGCGTGCTGAAGATGATGACTGTATGTATTACGTTATACAGTTACACATTGTGTATTTCAATTACATTTTAAAGTTTTTACTCATACTTGTTTTAAAACGTGGGTATACAGTTTAGTATGTTTGTATAATTTTGTTTTGTTATATGATATGATTGTTTATATAAACAAGAGAAACTAGTTATACTTAGTTGCCATAGCAAAACATAAAGTTATAAATTAATACAAAGTGTAATAGAAATAATAAGGTTTTGTAGTTCTTCCAGCTTTGAATTGACGTAGCTGGTGTCTTTTATATTAAAAGTGTTTCCAAATAGGTAGTCCATTGGGGAGGTAAATAGCATGATTTTATTGCTATTTATTTTTGCATGCTTACAGTTTTCGCTTATTACTTGGTTATTCATTCATTTTTAGTTGTGGTAAGTGGCTCTGAGTCGGACTGGGAAGATGAGGAATATACTCGCCGTTCGAGTCGTAACCGAAAGAAAACTCGATATAAGTACGTACATTATAACTGAACAAAATCTTCTAAAGCGTTTAGAAGTAGCGCTGTAAAGATAGCACATTTTTGGTATGTGAGGCAATTAGATCATGTGGCTCACGTTCCCTGCCATGTCACTCATTATGGAGTGAGTTTCATATTTGTTACGGGCCATGGCACTCATATCGAGTGACACTCAGTTGTTAAATAAAGCAGTTTCTCGACATTGGCCTGAACGTTACACAAATTACTACGTGTTGCACATATCTTAAGCTCGCGTTTTTTTTGGTAAAATGGTTGGCAAATATGGCACTCAATATGAGTGACATGGCCGGCAGCGTTTAGGTGGTGGCCGGGGGATAATACTAAGAACACATCAATGGTGGCAGGGAACGTAATCCACTTATCGTCGACAGTAGGGCGCTGAGTTCCCGGTGGAAGGTAAACCCTACTTGGGATATATGAGCACTTCTGCAATGTGGTCCGCCTACCTCCTGCAAGGAAGTGTTTTGTGCAAACAAGTCATGTACTCAAAATGGGTCGCACAGCTTTCCGGGTTTGTCTCTGATCCCACCCCATCTGTGCTAGGGGCTTGGAGTGTCGCAAGATGCTGTGCTCCTTTCGTATGAGCAGTTAATGGATGTCTTACTACCGGAGCAGAAAGGCTAAAGAAGGTGTCTGCTCCAGCTTTCCATTGTTTGACAGCATTCAGGCGATGTAGCGAGAGTCATACTAGCTATGACTGATGGAGAGAGACAAAGGTTAGCGCCCTCGTATAGCCTCTTGGCTGAGTAGCCCGGCAGTAACAACAGCAACAACATACCGGCAATTATTTGGGAGTTGGAAACAGCTTTATACACCATTTTAAAGATTATAAATATATAGCTTATAAAGAAGCTAAAGCTTTAAAGCTTATAAATATAAAAATGTAAATATAAATCCGCCATCCAAGAAAAATGTCCCTCCGCAATAGCGCAAGTTTTCATCCTGTCAAAAATCACGTGAATCCATTGGGTAGTTTTTGAGAAATCGATGTTCAAAACAACACAATCGCACTTTGCCAAATTGGTTTCTCAGCCAAATCTCTAGCTTAAAGCAACGAACGAAGCGATAAAATGTGCCATAAGACTGTGTATCGATCGAGTACAAATAAACCAAAATTAGCCGTATGATTTGGCAGTAATTTTGAAAAAACTTATTTTGTCGAAAACGGCCATTTTTAGACCCCAAAAATCGTTTTTTGCTTATATGGACTTAACCAATAGAGATACCTCAAAAGTTGTAAAAGCAAAAATGTTCATTTCTGTACCCTCTCTCCAGCCACATATACCAACCAATCCGGTGTATCGGCTATGTACTGAGGGAATAATGGCAAAAACTAAAAATTTCTTATCTTTGCAGTTTGCCCCTAAAAATGCGACTGGTCCCAGAATGTTAAAGAGCACCAAAATAGTATATTTGGAAAGTTTCATCCACTTTTACAAAGACTTAAAGCCTTTTAGGTCAAATCTTTAGACAAAACAACACCAGCACCTTAAGCTGGAAATGCAAAGTGTTTTGGTTTAGGGAATCTGACTCGGACTACTCTGACGATGAATATGTACCGGAGTCCAAAAAGAAGAGGCAGCGATTTGGAGGTGGCGGCTCTCGAAAACGGCGAAAATCGAGTAGCGGGAGAGGACGAAAGAATCGTTTCGCTGCAAAGCGTCGAAAGCGTCTGATGTCTTCCGAGGAAGAAGACAGTGACTTGGAGAGAAAGCGAGCAAAGACGAAGAAACCGAAAACTAAAAAGATTATGGATCATACACTGGGAAGGTTAGTTAGCTAAGACTTGGTACAATTGAAAGTTGGAGCATTGAATGGTTGGTTGTGGTTGTTAACGTGCTTAATCACCCTAAAACGAAGCAAGGTATATAGTACATAGAAAGAGGCCAGTTTACTGTATTTTAAACATTTATAGGGCATATTATTTCCCAACTTTGGTCCTCCCTTTCCACCCACTGCCTTATTTTTGCCCAGAAAAACTGGAGCCAAACTATAGTACAATTGTTCGACCACACAATGTGTGTGTAAAAATATTTGGCCGTTTGTAGCTGTATAATTTGGTTTTGGTGTGTGTCATTGGTATGTGTCACGCACCAACAATGTGTGCAATCGTGATTATATTTCTAGGGTCGAATAGAGGTGGTTCTGTTGCATAAAAATTTGTAATATTTCACATGTTTTCCCATTTAAAATCTTAAGTTGATGCTTTGAATTGAATTTGGAAATAGTTTCAGGTTTACACGAATCAGGGTTTTTTCAAATTCGGACCTGTGTGTTTTTCTAAGGGCCTTTTCGCGCAGCGAGTTAAACGAGTTAAAAGAGTTAAAATTAACTCAATCCTTTTCGCGCACAGAGTTAAACGAGTTAAACAGTTCATTTTAACTCGCTAGCAGGGTTAAACGAGTTAAAAAAATTTAACTCTACTCTTTTAACTCGCGCGCGAAAAGGCCCTAAGTAAAGTGTGTTTTTCTAAGAAAATGTGTTTTTCTAAAAATTGTTTTTTTCGCGTTATATAAATGCGTTTACGAATGCTTCTACTACATATAGCGTAAGCGTATTCCTAGGTGGTTCTTGTCGTTCAAGCGATGAAAGCAAATGATACTGACGTGCATGACCGATTTGGAGAAGTGAACGCTATAGAATTGTATATACTAAAACCAAGAAAATCTTATTTGCAACGGGGGGTATGGGGCAGAGCCCCCAGAAACTGAAAAACTTTTTAAAAATCGGTAAAAAGTAACAATGGAAACAGTTAAACCTTTTATTTTTGTAAACCATATTTGAGCTAGAGATTTATATACTTTCTTTTTCCTAGGGAGGGGGGCGCGTCCCCCCCCCAGGATTCGGGCCTTCGCCCCACCCAGAACTCTGAAGTGCCCGGAAAATTATTGTATTCCGGGTTCACCGGATGTTTAGACCTTTTTAAGCTTTTTCTATTTATTCTAAGCAGGTTATTTAGGTTTAAAATGGTTAATATTAGCTCAGCAGCAAAAAATTGCTATTTTTAAGCATTTTCGAAAATCCTCCAGAAATCCGTGCCCCCCCCCCGATTTCCCCCCCCCAGAAATTTTTGCCTAGGAAAAACCAGATTATGCAGCCCACGGTAACTACTCTGGTAAACTAATACGTATAAAATAGTGTTATTCTAGAGGATTACAAACGAAAAAAACCCAAGTGCGAAGGTAGGACGTCAAGGCTTTGAAAATATTAAGGAAAAGACAAGCGCGCCGAAGGCGCAAAATTTTTTCAAGAAACCGTCTTCGGAGTTCAAAACTTTTAATGAAATTAGTAACATTTTGCTTCTGAGACTGAAGATTTGGTGTGTTTTTAAGTGTCTGTTTCTAAGAAAAAGTGTGCGAAAACACAAAACACGAAAACACAGTAAAAAACACAAAAAACCGTGACACTACTGTGTTTGATGTTTTAGACAAACTCGTGGCTGTCGTGTCAATTATCGAGAACTGGAAGGTAATGATAGCGATGATGCTGATGATGGCAGAGACAAAAAAGGTTCGGACGAATCGGATGAAAATGATGTCTCTCCAGGACAAGAGGGAGAAGAAGTCATGGAAGAAGGTCAGTCTCGAAGGCGAGGAATGCCCCCATCCAAAGCAATGGCCCCCGCGGTCCCGCCGGCACCAAAACGACCAACAACGATTGCCACGACCAGTGTTAAATCAAAGGGTAGGCGTAAAGTGGTTGTCGAATCGGAAGACTCGGAAGGATCTGCGTACAAACCATCTGACGAAGAGGAGAACGAAGAAGCGGAAGAAGAAGAAGAAAAAGATGAAGCAAATGAAGAAACCAACAAAAAGCTGGCGAAAGGTAAAACTTTTGTCTGTTCTTATTTTTATTCGTTTTGCTAGAAAGATTGCATTAGAAAAAAGATGCATAGCTAAGTCTAGCCATAGCTTTCCTTCCTTCCGTCCAATACCGTTTTACGTAAGGATTTGCAAAAGTAGATCTTCATCCCAACTAACTTCCCTTACGCTGTGAAGAAATCACAGCCGTTAATACTTAAAGGAAAGTGGTGATTAATTAAAAACAATTAGCTGTTCACACTGTAATGGCTTCTTTTCAAAACAGCAATGTTTGCAGAAATGAACAGTAGTTTTGACGAAAAGAAAATAAAAAATGGCGAAAGAATGACGAAACCGAAACTTGGAAGTTTCAGGAAGTTTCACTACTTAATAAAGAATGTAAAGAATAAGTTTATAAAACGTAACATCTGAAAACTTACGCTTCGGGAGCTTCCGCCCACAGACCATCGCTGCTACTTAATGTTTTCCGGTGTTAGCTTCTTTGCAAAACGGTAGCTTTATTTTTCTTCAGTGCTAAAGCTTTTAATTATTGATGTACTAAACATCAGCTAATAAGCCAATATTAGTACTAATAGCCATTCCAGAGACAGAATGATGAAAACAAGTCCGCTCACGCACTTTAAATCAACATTAAAACACGCCATAATGTTTGATGGATTAATCTTGTTCAGAGATTCTAAGAATTTATTCGGCTTCTTTTTTGAAAATTGTGCGGGGGGGGGCGAGATTCCCAGTAGCGGCATCTCACAGCAGTTATATACATGCTCGGCTTCATGACGCCCGACTGAGATGAGAAAACGTACAATGCACGCGGGCAACCAATGCGAGCGCAACAACAGGGTATTTTTACAGGGAATCCCTAAAATCGTCCCTCCTGGGATTCCCCCCGTCCCCGGATTTTTTGGGTTTTCAAATTATTTTGCCACAATTGGCAAATTTTGAAAACTTTTCCGGCGTCGCTGGAGATAAAAATGTTTATCTTGCCCTGAAAAATCCTTAAAATATTTTGCAATCATGTACGCGAATTCAACAAAATTACGAAAATCCGTCAGAATCAGAAGAAAACTGGATTTAAAAAATGATGTTTGACGTTAGCCAAATAAAAATGACATTCAGAAAATAAAAACTATGAAAATTTAACGAAATTTGAAGTTAAAACCCTACATTCAAAAGCAGTTGCCTATTGACGTGTTCTCCAGTTTTTGGCGCATGGTTGCAATAATTTGACAAATCCCTATTTTTGAGAAGCTTTCTTTTGTTTATTTTGAAAAGTTCTATTTTTAGCTGACAATGAAGAAAGCGACGAGGAGGTGGATGAGGCAGAAGATGACGCGGAATCGGAAGCGGAAAAGGAAGAATTGGAAGGAGAACTGAAGAATTTGAATGACGAAAGTTCGGATGATGAGAGCGAAGAAAATGAGGAAGCCGAAGAGGGCGAAGAAGGAGAAGATGAAGAGGAGGAGGAGGAGGAGAAAGGAGAAGCGAAAGGGCAGAAAGAGGTCGAAAATGAGATAATAGACACCACTAATACATTGAGTCGTTCGAAAACGCTAGCCTCCGCAGTCAGTGCTGAAAATGAACTACCAACGCCTAAACTAGAGCCGTCACAAGCGTCAGCAGTTGTGGTTGATACAGGCGGGTGTGCTGTTGTGGTGCAAGAACTTCCGACGCCGGTCCCGGTTACGGCTTCTGAGGCCATTATGCAGACCTCGGAGACATTGGAAAAACAGTCGTTGTCGGTTGCTGATGTGACCGGCGGCCCTGGGGCCGTTACTACCGTTTCTTCTACTGCTGACGGCGACATTATGAGTCTTAACACAACTGCTTCCACAGACGTGGAATGTCCTGTTGTAAGACCTGTTACAGTGATCAAAACTCCCATAGCGACTGCTGCTGTTTCGGTCTCATGCTCTGATGTGAAGCCTTCTGTGGTGCCAGATCTTGCAGTGGCCAGTGGTCTGTCCTATAGTGAGCAGCCTGCTGTCAGCACCGCTTTACTTCCAGCCGGGATAAGTCACGAAGCCGTATCTGCTGTGCAGACAAGCATGGCAACTGAACCGCTGTTTCAGCCGCAGCCTCTTCCGCCACAACTGTCTGCTGCTACGGAGGCTGACGTGAAGGCAAGCCTTTCCGCCAATGTTATGTCATATTATGCAAATCCGAGTACACCCCTTGTGCCCTTAATTCCCACTGCTGCCAAAACTAGCGTCACGACCTTACCACAGCCAGTCTCTTTTGTTACGCTGGCAATGGCTGACCCTCCTGTCCCCACTGTTCCAACCATTGTATCGGCAATGCGTACAACTGCAATCGCAACGCCGGCTCCTGCGTCTGCTCTCCCTCCTGCATTATCTCACAGCTTTACTCCTTACAGTATGCCTGTCACCCCTGCAGGACTCCCGATACCATCTGCTCCTCCAATTCCCTCCTCCTCCTCCTATATAGCACCATCCCTGCCGCCTCAGACTACAATTTCGTCCGCGGTGCAGCATTACCCTCCTAATATTCCAGCAGAATCCTTGCAGCGGCCTCTTGGGATAGTTGCTTCCACGGGCATGGGAATGCACCAATCCTATCCTCCAGCCGCCTACAGTTCCACAGCTTTTTCACCGGTAACTAGGCCATTAACGCCGCCTGTCACCCAGAGCTATGGTACTCCACCGCTTCCGACCACCTCTTCTCGAAGAGTCTCTCTGGGTACTTGCGATGCCCAGACCATTCGAGGCACTTTGGGACTACCGGGTACACCGCCAGTCATTGGGATGAGCACTGGTGGGAATAGCTCTCCAGCCGTAACTCCTCCCGTAGCGCCTGTGGCACGACGACCTTGGGTTGGCATGCATGACCCTCTTGAAGAGATTGTTGTTACCGTTCTTGACCGGGTTAGACGGGGTGAGCGTGCACCGCCCTTGCCTGAACCCTTGCGTTTGTCCGAGCCTTTGCCTCAGGTGCCCATGGCCCTGCCACGTTCCTTTTCTCCGGCCATTCTAAGCGGTAGTTCCAAACGGCCCACACCTCCGGCTAGGGCAGCCCATAAAGGCTCCAAGTTAGTACGGACAAATTCAGCGGGTACTGACTCGCCTGCAGGCGCTGCGGGAACCCCGACACTCCAGCCAACCTCGGTCGCCTTGGGCACCACGTACTGCCCATCTCCTCCGATGTCATCTCCAGCTACTACGGCATACTATCATCATCCTAGTTCGACAGTCTCGTCAGTCATGAATCCTGTTTCGATGCCCTCTCCGGCTGAGACGAGGATCTACCACCACTCCCCAGCTTCCTCCTCCCCTGGTCAGCCACCCCAACAGCAGTTCCCTTTGCCTTATTCAACGAGCCAATATGAGCAGCCGCCTGCCTATGTCAGCACGACTCCTCTGCAAAAGATGGCCGGTATGCAGGCTGGGCTGTCCACGCCGACGCCGAACTCCAGTTCAGGCAACGGGACTGCCCCCTCATCCACAATCATCACTTCCACCTTCTACCAGCACCCTCAGCAGCCACCTCCGCCCCACAGCTACGGAACCCTTCCATCTGTTATGCCTGTGAGACCTGCGGTTGTCTATGCGCCTACTCAGGTACCACCTGGTGGGATATCATCGCTGGCAGGTGGTGCTCACGGGATGGCCAAAATCTTGGGCTCATCCGACGGCCGGGAAAGTCCGGGCTCTCCGTCCGCCCTGTCAGTAATGCGACCCCTTCCACCTCCTCCTCTGCCTGCTTACTATTACCCACAACCGCCAGATTCTGGGTCCCTTGGTCCTCCAGCAGTAGTTTATTCCACCATGACTCCTGTTTCTTTGGGCGTCCCTGGAGGATCAAATCCGACTCTTACTCGACGCGGTGATGATGCTGCTAATTCTGTACTTCCCAGGTCTGAAAGCGGAAACAGTCTGACGGATGCTCTGTCTATGGCTATTGCTGACAACAATTGACGGAGCAGATGAATTTGAGTTTATTTGATGATTGTATGTGTCACCAGGAATATACGTGATGGACAAGAGAGTGGTTGCTAGTGCTGACCATGATCTCTGTCTGATATCGGCTCGTGGTGCATGCTCTGTGCGCTAACGGCTGACTACTTCCCACAAATCTTAGTTTAGATACATACGTACCTAAAACTTGTATCCGGTACATGTGTCTGTACAGTTTAATCGGTACAGTGTGTTCTCGGTACAGTACACACGTATTCACCATATCTTAACAAGTCGAAGCTTGCAAACACAACAACTGGTTTAAAGTGTGCCTGTTTTGAGAATTAACATGCAGGTTAAGACTGGGCAGGGCGAATTTGTTTCATTTACTTTGTATACATTTTGGGGGAGGAGGATCAGCCGTTAGTATGCAAAGCATATATACGACAAGCTGATACAGAATGCAAACCGGCAGCCACGCTTTTATCCATTACATAGCACGCGTTTAGTATCACTTATGTTACATTTTATGTCTTACTGTTATTTGGTTTTTAAGTAATTTTTTGCTTAGAAACGCTGGCATTCGTGTAAATTTACATTTATTTTTTCTCCATTATATACTAATATTTTCGATTGATATTTTCTTCTCTACTATAGTGTATATAATGTAATTCAGTACATGTGGGATGTGTTGTGGATGTGTGTGGTTTTGCGAAGCGTGTATACCTAGTGTGCCAGCAAAAATCTAGAAGTTTATGTGTTAAGATTAAGAGCCTTAAGGGGGACATTAAGGACACACACATTAATTCAAGAATGCAGCTATCTACTTTGTTGCAATTTTGTTGAGTGACGAGTGATTTGAGCGACTTTTTAATATCAGAATCAAAGTCGTTTTTGGACCATTAAAAGCAGGACCTACAGTAATCTTTTGTTTGTCCTGAACGATTGACAAAAGTTGCAGAAATGGCGGATAGATAGCTACACTCTACGCATGAAACACATCTTTTGAAAGTAACCGCAACTTTTTATCATCTTCCAGCTTTGAACTTGAAAACTCTGTCTCAGTTTGATTTCCAACTCCAATATTTTGTCTTGTTTTTGAGAACATATGGGCGCATATTACATGTGGAAATGATCGAAATCCGTGACTATCGATTTTTGATCAAACCAAAGTAACCCTCCTCTGATGGTATCCTTTTGTGCAGTGCTTATTGTGGTATAGCAACCAACCAATGTGGTGTCTGGTCTATCTACTTTGAGCCTAAGGCCAAAACCAAAACTTTTTTATCTTTTGGCTTAAAAATACAGGACTGGTCTCAGAATGTTAAAGAACACGGAAATGGATTATTTCCTAAGTTTAGCTATTTATGTAAAGGATTAAAGCCGTATGAGTCAAAAATACCCGAAACGAAACCAGCCCCTTAAGTGTTAGTGTTGTTCTGAAGTTGTTTTTAAATTGAAATTGTAAAAAGTGAAAAAGATAATTGTAGTTTTAAGATGTTCTTGTAAGATTAGTCTCTCTCGTGAATTCAATCTGTGCGCCAAACTTTTGAATCTGTAATTGCTCGAAATTTGGGCACAATAATGTTGTTTTCGAATTTTGCATGTTTTAATAATTGTCGTTTAGTTTCTGCTTTCTGGTCAGTCTGAGTTTTTGTATATTGGTGAGTTCTGTGCTTTGATACTTATTGTACCCATAATTATACTTATTTTGGGATATTTGAACTTATTGTTAGTGTCACTGTTATTTGTAACATACAAGTTTGTGTTCCCTAATGCTGTGTGTATAATTTAATAGTTCAGCTCCGATTCCACATAATTAACTTCACCTTAGTTTAACGTAATTCAACGTAAATTCACTTCTAGCTTCTTATCCAGGTAGGGATTGGCAGCGGTGCGATTTTTCCGCTGCGGCAGAGCTGACGTATGCGGTAATGAAGGAAAACTTCGCGGTTATCCTGGTTATGCTCGTAACCGCGGAGATAACTTCTTTTTTGAAAACCGCAGATTTAATTGAGACAGTCATAGGTTTTGAAGAATTTTAAAGTACGACATCTTCTTTTACAGTTCGAGACTTTCATAACACTAGCGGTACAGTTTAGTACACATAGGGAGCTACTTCATAGTCCAGAAACCAAATATCACAATAATAGTCTCAGTACAGGATCAATAACATATAATTACTATCAAGAGTACAAAATACGTCTGTGTTATGTACTCTTGTTAAGGTATATAATTGTAAAATTCTCCAGGAATTATATCGCAGTTTGATTCTTGAAACTGTACGAGAGAATCACTAAGAAGCTTTCCCGCATTTTTAGCAAAGATGGAGACTTCTGAATACTCTTGATTTTACACTAATTCATTTGTGCATTTTCCCCCTGGAAAATCTAGAGCTTTTTTAAAAAATTGGGATACTCAGGAATTTTGTCTAGACACTTTTGTCACTTGTTTCAGCTAGTGTTCAGTTAAAATTTTTCTGACCAGCTGTCAGGACACAAATAACAATGGTACTAAAATTGATGGGCTTCGTTTTTCGCCTCTATAATGAGACCACAATGCGTAAAAGAGTATATACCTCTGTAACGCTGCTCGTTATATACTAAGCTATCGAGAAAGTTAAAGTTAAAATTAACTGAAAGTTAAACGAATAAATATTTAACCATTCTTGCAAATTTAAAGGCTTTTGTTTCTGGATTGAAATTTTATTGACATTGTTTGGGTATATACGCCACTGCATGCATTCTTTCAATTTATGTAAAAAGCAAACATAACGATCATTGAATTTCAAAATTCGCACTTTTAATTATTTTCTAAAACCTTTGATTTAGTTCAACACATTTTGGAATTAAACGATTTCCGTGGCTGAATTTAATGCTTACTTTTCATCAGACTTTTAAAATATCTTCTGACAAGAAACATTAGCTTTTACAATTTCCTGAAAAGCTAATTCAAACTTTTACAATTTCGTTTAAAATCTACACAAATCAATGGAACAGGCTCAGTTACTATGCTGTAACATAATTCAGTAGATTTGGAATATAGGACGAGGCACCCTGCTGAGTTAAGTGACAGCTGACCCTTTAATTCAGCCTTATTAAATTTGGGGGAATCGTCACACTGCCCTCTGTAACCAGTAGGACTGTCTACAAAATCTATTGTTTCTAATGATGTTTGTACACCAGTATCTTACCAATAAAAATGAAATAAGCTAGAATAAAATGTTTGTCCAAGAATGCAAGCAGTTATTGCAAGTTTTGTATAAACATGCATTTTTAAAGATATCGTCCCATTTGTTCTACAATTTGATCCAATATATACAAGTATATAATTGCATAGCACGCTCATATGCATAATGTGTCGAGTTTTGGGTTTTTGGTCCAATTGGTCAAATTTTAAGAATTTGAGGGGTGAAAAATAATTGAGACAAGAACGTAACTTTTATTGTCGAACCTCTTCCAGTAATATAAATTAACTACGTAATTGCTTTGTAGTTTTTATGAAATCTGGACTTTATAATTATTTTGTACATTTCTCATTCTTAACATTTAAAGGTAGCGGTAGCAGTTGCCTTTCGTTCCTTGCTTGTCCTAGTCGGTTTAAATCTAGCTTACATATTGGAGAACATTTTAGAATTTGACACAGCCTCTGTTCGTTAACTAAGCTTAAAGTTATGTTTTGTAGCCATTTGTATTGCTGATGTAAGTTGTTCAGTCACTTTTTGTGGCAAATTGGTTGTCTATTTTGTCAGAGTATTATGTAGCCAAATTATCAATTTGGTTTATTTTAGTTTGAAGTTATTAAGAATGAAAGAGTCATGGGGGATCTCGGAGAGCCCGATAATATGAGTTGCATAATCAGTGAGAGTGAGTTTTCGATGTTAAGGACAGATTTTGTTCTACGCTGAAGAAAAGATAAAGATGTTGAAGTGAAGTGAATTAACAGGCAAAGTGCAAACTTAAAGTTAGTAAATTATTGGCGGTCCATTATCTACTGTGGAGTGGAGGATGAGTTTCCATCATTGAAATTACTTAATTGGAGTTGATTAATGTAGCCTAAGTTTGGAAGTTCGCCAGTCTGCTAGTTTTATTTATAGGTTGATTCTGTATGTAATTTTCTTTTTTAAATGAACTGTTTATATTATGAATTGTACATTAAACCATGTAATGTATGCGTTGTTTGTTTTCTGTAGTTGGTTAGCCACGTTGTAGAATGGCATTGTCGCTTATTTGCATGAAAATTTTACAGGTTGTCTTCGTCCGGACCGGCCTGGAAATGCAGCCAGAGCTGAATCTGCTGGTACCCGTGGGTCTGGGACTGCTTTAAAGATAGAGTATGATAATCTAAAATTGAAAATATTAGAAAATTTTTACAATATCTGTGTCGCAATCGCATAAATAATGAGCAGATTCCTCAACGTGTATAAAGCGATACTGTCATCATGCGCCACAGATAATTTTTCTGATCTTTTACTGCTTAACGCAAAAACTAATTCTGACTGCAAAAAATCTGAAAAATTACATTCCTAAAATTCGCTAAACAATTTCTAGAAAACCCAAATTAGTTTCATGGTATCCATTAGTTGCCACAGACAGCACAAAGATTGTATGTGTATATAGATTCAGGACCGACTTTAATTTAAGATAATATTTCTCAAGTTTGGTTGACTGGGTATCTTGTATATTAACAACTTTTATGTACTTTACCCTACATAATTTAGAATAAGATTCGGGCCTTATCTCGATTACTCTCCCACCACTCAAAGTCCTTAAAACTTGACCAAATGGGCTAGAATTTGGAATGGGTATGTTTTTGACTGGGCTAGAATTTGGAATGGGTATGTTTTTGACTACGCTGAGTTCAAATTAGTGATGTGGATCGGATCGGATCGGCAGCTAAACTGTAACCGATCCGATCCAGCAGAATTATTTGTCGATCCGATCCGATCCGGGTCCTGGATCGGTCGATCCGATCCGATCCGGCGATCCGACATTATTTCTTCGAGAAGCTAAGTGAAACTAGATTTAAAGTCGGTTTTTGCCGTGTAAAACACATCTTACGCACTAGTTTCAATTTCTTTATTTTATCATTCCGAAATACGAAAGCGTAGTTGTTTAAAATTATATAGATAAAGCAAACGAAGTAAAATTACTCAAAATATTGCGCGGCCAGATGATGATCGCGGCGTGCCCACCAAAATACAAATTTAACCGTACCAATTTAAGATAATACAAATTAAAAATTTCAGTTAAAATTACAATTTTGAGAATTAATTTCATTTTGGAGTAAAAAATTATTAATTTGATGTTGCAAACACCGAAATTGAAGTTGTAATTTTTTGGATCGCCGATCAAACTCACATTTTTCTCGGAAACTCCGAAAACGGATTAAAAACTTTAAAAACATTGCAGCAAGTAAATTTTGAATGATCACCAAGTTTGACTTCGTGTTTTGGAATAAAGCCACAAACAGTTCAACCACAAACCTTCACTCCAAAATACTGACAACAGTAAGCAACATTAATCACAGAGAGTTACGCATTAATTAATTCATTCATTCATTTTTCATTAATACTTAGCAGCATAGTAACAGCGTATCTTGACTCTGCACTTGGATGCCAGATGCATTGCATAAAATTTTATAGTATGTAAAAGTATTAAGTTGCTGAAATATGTTGTTACTTACTGAATACTGAGTTTGAGAGACTCAAAACCAAAATCAAGTTTGGTTGGTAGAAGGAAAATATTGTACTAACGACATCGCACCAAGCAGTGCAGTGATCGAAGTCAAGTTCAGTCACAAATATGCGTTGGGTGTTAGGTTTAATTTTATGTGATGTTGGGTATCAAGTCGGATCGCCGATCCGCCTGACTCAAGCGATCCGATCCAGGCCGATCCAGCAGGCCTACCGATCTGATCCGATCCGGCCTCCGGATCGCGGATCGGATCGATTTTGCCGATCCGATCCACATCACTAGTTCAAATATCGCAAAATTTCAATTTCGCGAATTTCGATTTCTAAGGGGGGACCAAGGGAAATCGAAAAAATTTTTGTCTTCGATTTTGCTGAAAAGATGCATATAGGGGTAATGTTTGAGGCCGGCCGCCGGCTGGGATACAGATCACCAATCAGAAATTTACAAAATAGAGCAATTAAGCTTAAAAGGGACTGTAATCCAGTTTTGCTAATTTTTTTCTAAGGGCCTTTTCGCGAATGGGTTAAAAGACGTTTTAAAAACTAAATAACTTATTAGCACTTTAAAAATTCAAAATTTTTAAAATTTTACTTTTTTAACATTTTTAGAAAATTTAAAGTCTTTAGCTAGAAATTGATTAGAAGCATTTGTTGTCAGCTCCATTTGTGCATATTAATCTTGCGGTTACTTTAATACGAGATTATGTACATTTTTCAATTTGGGGGGAAATAGTTAAAGATCCCATTCAAAAATTACAGCAGATATGAAGTAATTTGAGCTTGATGTTTGTTAGGGATAGACGAAATATCATTCCAATGAAATAATTTGACTTCCGGACCAACCGGATACTGAAATAATAGCCCATGAAATTTCAAAGCTCAGAACCAGAAATCGACCGGATATTCGATTACTTTGACACCGGTAAAATAAAAGTAGTCTCCCAAATATTCATTGTGCCAAAAACTAACATTTTTTATCCGCGATTGCCAGCACCAGACCAGAAAAACCTATTTTTCCGGTTTTTTCGCACCGGATACGACCATAAATCACGCAATTTTGGTCCAAATTGGACAAAACTTCGTATATAGAGTATAGACTAATTTAGGATTAATTTAGGATTAATAATAGGACCAGGGTTTTTTTTTCGGATTTGCGTCAACCTTGCGTCCCGCTAAGTTTAAGTTGCGTCCGGTTAAGAAATTTTGCGTCCAGGTAGAATTTTTGTTTTATCGTGTTTTCTGTGCAAAAAATTGTTTTATTTTTAAAAATTTTGATAATTAATAAAGAGTACACTATTTACACATTTAGAAAGTTGATGCTGCTTAAAATGGACGATCACAAAGGTGCCTATAGAATACAGATGCGGTCAATGTACACGGCGGGGGGTCTGGGGGGCGGAGCCCCCCCAGAAGTTGGAGATTTTTTGCAATTACTGATTAAATCCGTAATGGAAATGTTTAAAAAGATTAGTTTAGCGTCTGTAGCATTTAATGCATTTCGTGAGTAATTTTCGATTTTATTGGCATACATTATTCCGATGTTCAATGTTATAGATTAATTACGGTATTAAAAATTAATGAAATAGTTATTAAACTAATATCACTATATATATAAGAAGAAAGGTAGTAAATATCATATAAATTCCATTTTCAAAACCATGAGAATTACTGCTTCTTGAAAGGATTCCCCATTTTACTATTAACGCTAGTTACAATAAATTCATCGCGAAATGCAGGTACATGGCCTTTTGTATTTGAAAATTTTACAAAAATGGTAGCCTTGCATTATATATATAATTCAAATTGAAATTTGTGTATTTTTTGCGAAAAACGTTTTTTAGAAGAATCAAAAAATTTGGATATTCTGCTCCTGCTACAGTTACAAATTTGTTATTTACTTTACTACAATCTTGATCCTGTCTGACGTGTTGAATAAGAACAATATAAATGTTTACGATTATGCATCAATTAAGATCTATATATATATTTATTGAAGTGAAATTTATGAGTTCGAAAAGATCTGATATGGATGCAGGTGGACGACAACGTAACAAATAACATTGAGTAACATTGAGGCATGACCTTGCACCTTGGCATTCCATGACAAAGTGGGAAACACCGGGGGTCTGGGGGGCAGAGCCCCTAGGACCCGAAGACATTTTTGGAAAAAACGGAAAAATTGGTACTGGAAACATTTAAAGTTTTTACTCATACAAAAGTGAATTTTCTCCCGAAATAATGTTGCGTCTACCTTGCGTCCCGTTAAAATTTCATTGCGTCCGGATAAGAAACTTTGCGTCCAGACGCACATCTGGACGCAAAAAAACCCTGATTTGGACCCGCTGAATCCAAAAATTTAATCAGCGAGACTGTACAGTTTTTCTGACCTAGACATCCGGTTACCGGACATGGACCGGATGTGATCGGATTTTCGGAAATGTCTTGGGCCAAGGACCAATATGCTAGAGTATGAATTAATTAGCGTTCTCTTTCCGAATCTGAAGCGTTTTTATCGATTTGGCATCCGGTAAACGGATATTGACCGGATATGATGGTTTTACCGGATTCTCCTGCTCCTGAGATTTCTAAAAATATATACTTTATATACACCAAAACATGCCTGACTGAGTTGAAATTGGTTTGGGAACGTTTTTCAACATGCTGATTATAAAAATACAAATTTTACAATTTTAAAAAATCTCAATTTCCACTAATTCGCTTATGCTGATCATTTTTACTTCTTGAACCAACCGCCTAAAGTGAACCCATGAAGTTTTGCGGCCGGAACAAATGATATTTGAAATGGTTGCCCTTAAAAGGGCAGTTGGGATAAGTGAACGTTGGCCACATAACCTTAGGGTTCATTTTAGAAGGTTGATCCAAGAACGAAAAGTATATAGTCAGCGCAGTCGACTTACTGGAAACAAATTGAAGATAAAATAATTGAAAAATTTTAAAACTTAGAATTTTAAAAAATTTTTAAATTTTTGTATTTTTGAAATCGGCCTGTTGAAAACCGTGCAGAAACCAAATTTCAACTCAATCGTCCAAGTTTTGCGACCTGTGACCGCAGGGGGGAGGGAATGTACTTAATCTGAAAAAGGCCCGAAGCGTGACCACAAGTTAAAGCTTTTCTGGGGTAGGCCTTCATTTACTATATTCAGCAGAAAACAGGTTCAAAAATGGTTGTCCCTGAAAAATAGCCGGAGATAAGATATTGAGAATATTTTTGTTTTAAAAAATTAAGATAATTAAGTGCAGTCAGTGCATGTTGAAAAACCGTTTTCTCGTTATCAAAATTGAGCTACGCACTAAAAAAGTAAAAAAAGTTCGCTAAATTTTGACGCAGTCCGTTTAATAAGGTAAGTTCGCTTATTATACCGCTTATTATACCATTTAGTCCGCATTTTATACGTTAAGTCCGCTTTTTCAGTCCTCTTATTATACCCCCAGTCCGCTTCCGTTCCGCGTCCGCTTTTTATACTGGCCCATTACTGAATTGTTTACGCTAAAGCAACGAAATAGGCTACTTAATAAAATAAAAATAGTATGTATGCATTGTATCATGTAACTCTTACGCCAAAAACGTATTAATCCAGATAATTCCAGTATTGGCTCCTTAGTTAATAATTTAGGTGGTGTTGTTACTGATGATATCGAGAAGTGTGATTTGCTTAATGAAGTGTTTGTGTCTGTATTTACTAATGACAATGGCATAATGCCTGTGTTGCCGGATTTAGTACCCGATGACAGTGTATTAGCAGATTGTTTCTTTGATGAGCTTGATGTTTATAACGTAATGAAAAACGTAGAGCCGAAATTCTCTGCAGGTAATGATGGATTTCCAAGCATTCTTTTTAAAAAAACTATCCTTTTCTTTAGCTTCACCGCTTTGCAAAATCTTTAAGGTATCCGTGGAAACTGGTCAACTGCCCTCGGATTGCCCCATTTTTAAAAAGGGTGATTCAAAGAATCAAAAAAATTATCGTCCGGTCAGTTTAACAGCTGTTTGTTGTCGAATACAAGAAACAGTTTTAAAGCCCTTTCTGATCAATCATGTAAATTGCTCAAACTTGATCAGCAAGTGCCAACATGGCTTTGTTAAGAGAAAGTCTACTTTAACGCAGTTGCTTGACTGTATACAAAGTTGGTTTGAATCTTGGGATAATGGTGATTGTATCGATGTAATTTATATTGATTTGATGCGTGCTTTTGATACTGTTTCGCATACGAAGTTGTTGAAGAACTTAGAAGCTTTTGGAATACGTGGGAAGGTGCTAGCTTGGATAAAGGCTTTTTTGACGAACAGATTTCAAAGAGTAAAATTGGGTACAACTAAGTCTAATTGGGCTGCGGTTAGCAGTGATGTACCACAGGGATCTGTTCTTGGGCCTTTTTTGTTTCTTATTTATATCAATGATCTGCCGGAAAATATTCTAGCTGAAACTCGTTTGTTTGCAGATGATGCAAAAATCTCCAAAATTGTAAATTCGGTTGAAGATGCAAATCTGTTACAATTAGACTTAAATTCTTTAGAGACACGCCTGGACACATTTGGACACGCCAATGGCAAATGAATGTAACTGTATCAAAGTGCTTTGTTATGCATATTGGATATCACAATCTAAATTATGACTATGTTCTAGATGGTCAAAGTATTAGTGAAGCAGACGCAGTACGTGATCTTGGTATAAATATGTGCCAGGATTTAAATTTTTCAAAGCATATTAGTCAAATTAAAGCAAAAGCAAATCAACGGGTAGCTATTATCTTTCGAAGTTTTAATAGTAGGAATATTCAGTTAATGGTTCAGCTTTTTAAAACGTATGTCAGGCCAATGTTAGAGTATTGCACACCGATTTGGTCTCCTCACTTGCTAAAAGATATTGATGCCATCGAAAACGTGCAGCGTTCATTTACTAGACGTCTGCGTGGACTTGGTGGGTTAAGTTATAGGGAGAGGTTGGTCAGATGTGCTTTGCAGTCGCTAGAAATGCGGCGTATTCTAAATGATCTGTATCTAATGCATAATATTGTGTACAATGCATTTGATTGTGCATTTGATAGTTGCTTTACGTATTCTCCAGACGCCGGGACGAGGAGGCAAAACTCTCTGGCTGTAATTCCAAAAAGATATAAAAAGTCTCGGACTGGTCATTCGTATTTCTATAGAATTTGCAATGTTTGGAATGATCTTCCTGAAAATATTGTTACTATTTCCTCTTTGGTAATTTTTAAGCAACGCTTATCTGACATTGAACCTCAGCTTCAGAAATTTATTCGGGGGCGTGCACTACAAGGACCTTAGTCCTTTGCATGCCACGGTAAATCCTGCATTGGTTTATCGAGAAAAATATACTAACTATTTTTTACTAAATATGTTAGGTACGAAATGTACATTCCCGTGCCCTACCAAACTCTGGTGTCACCGTAACTGTTTGTCTACTAACCCTGACATGATCTTGCCGCTTGCATGCACCAGCATTGTCATGTCAGATGTAGTACATTGTTGTATGTGGACGCGGCGTAATGGGCAGCCGCGGGGTGAGTCACGTGGATGTAATAAAAATTTATTTGTTTACTAACACCACGTGATTTGCTCGGGATACCCCCCCCAAATTAAAAAAAACTGTATGTAAAATGTAACTGTATGTATGCATTATTTAGAGCAAAAAATTTACAAAATGCACCAAAATATTGCCAAACTGGTAACGGCCGGCCAGTTTTTACCGGCCGTTTGGCATTACTCGACCGGGCGGCCGGCTTGCATCCACATAACTGGGCGCACGAGCCATATAACCGGCCGGGCAACAACACTAGAGGTTTAACTATTATTTAGCTTTTGTGTTTATTAGTGGAACATTCGAAAAGAACTTCCGTTCGAATTACCAATCAGGGAGCCCATGATGTAGCATAAAATGTGAAAGAAGGTCAAAAATGTCAAAAACAACCGCAATAATTTTTTTGTTGACGTTGCGATAATTCAGCATGGAAAGGGTTAAACATAGGTACTGATAAAGTGTAGATTTGATTTTTCAGTGTCTGGGATAAAGCGCTAATTTTGCCATGAAAATCACTGTAAACTTTAACAAATTTGAAATTTTAGCCTTTATGAAAGGACATCTAGACAACTTACAACTATTACGCAAACTTAGCTGCAATTTGTAACGCTCATAAGAATTACAGAACAGGATCAATTGTTATCCCGACTGTGATTCTAATGGCAACCATTTCAATTTAAATTTCATAAAAAACAAACAATTTTCTATTTAATTTTGCTGTGCCTATCTGTTTTGTATTAAAGTTTAGTTGAAATTGACCAAAATGTTTTTGGGAGGACCAAGGGAATCCGATTTTGCTGAAAATTTGTACAGGCTGAGACTTTGTACAGAGGTTTTTGAGCTCTGTCGTGGTCTCAGCAAACGAACATGGTACCTGTTTTTCGGCGCAAATATTCATTAGCACTGTGATGTAGGCTAAATTGCAAGCTGGCAATAAAACAAAACCAGAACCGAAACACTGTCTTCAGATTAGTTTTCAGCGAAAACTGAAAATATACAACTTTTCATGAAAATCGTAATCTTTGGTTGGCTCCCCATGAATTGTAGTTTTATCCCATGTTGTTAACCCCTTAAAAGCTTAAACTTTAAAACTTTGCTACAGATGGTCAATAATTTATTGAAATGGATCCATGCTAAATTTCAGCAAAATCGGTTAAAAACTGCAAGTTACATACAGGGATACGCCCGAATCGCCCTAAATAGGATGACGCTGCATTGAAGATGTGGTAACCGAAGATGTAATAAATGTTTATTAATGAAATAAAAATATCGTGTCTTATTTTAAAATTTTCCAAACGTTGGGAAGTTTTTTAAAATCTCAAATGGTGAAACGTTGGACATTGCGTACGCAAAATTTATAATCCTTTTAACTCTTTTCACGTATGCAAAGAGTTAATAATTAACTCTCATAGTTTTAACTCTTTTAAACCTTTTCGCGAATGCACAGAGTCAATTTTAACTCTGCCAGTTTTAACTCTTTGTTTTTAACCCTTCAGAGTTAACAGTTAAAAACAAGCAGAGTTAAATTTAACCCTGCGCATTCATGAAAAGGGTTAAAAGAGTTAATTTTAACTCTACTCTACTCTACTCTACCCATTCGCGAAAAGACCCTAAGATAACATCCGAAAATAAATATCTTAGCAGTTATATAGTAACTGCATTGCAAACTGCTCTAGGCCGGTAGCCGGCGGGTCGGGTGAAACCCCGGCCGGCCTCAAACACTATATAGGGGTTTTTGGGGTGGTAGAACACGAATCTGAAGCCCGTTTTTCGATTTAGCTTTTCGCTAGCTCAGTATAAGCTTACATCTTAGATCTTTAGCTTAAACTGAGCTAACAAAAAGCTGAATCGAAAACCGAACATCAGATTCGCGTTCTACGACCCCAAAAATCCCTATATACATCTTTTCAGCAAAATCGAAGAGAAACATTTTCGGTTTCCCTTGGTTCCCCCCTTCCTTAGAAATCGAAAAAATCGAATTTCGCGAAATCGAAACATCCTGCGATATTTGAACTCAGCGTAGTTGAAAACATGCCCATACCAAATTTTAGCTCATTTGGTCAAGCTTTAAGGATTTTGAATGATGGGGGGTGGTAATCGATATAAGACCCTAAAACTCAATAAAATCTTGAACTCATCTTTTGAGCGACTCTTTTTCGCAAGTAACAAATCCCCGGTCAAATATTTGTTATACCTCGATTTTTGTGCTTCTTGATCATATTTAATACACATTAAAAATATTTAGCTTTAATGCACAGTTTAAACAGTTTATGCACAGTGTAAAAACCTGCAGAATTTTTTTACAAAATGAACAAATCTAACAAAATCTTCTTGGGATCAATATAAATCGTCTTCTCACTCCTAAAATTGCGTGAGCTATATTGTACTGAAAACGGATACTTTAGAGCCTTTAATTCTTTTAAACTCTCTTTAACCTGCGTGATTTGACGCGGGTTAAATTTGTATAGAACAACAGAGCGCACAGTTAGCCGGAGTTAAATTTAACTCATTCGCGAAAAGAGTAGAGTTAAGTTTAACTCTGCATATTTTTAACTCCGAAGATGATTCATGAAAAGAATAGAGTTACGCCCGTTTGCACCAAATAACATTAAGGTTAAGGTTAATACCGAGTTAACCCTGAGTGCAGCAGGTTACAGAACACCGAGTACACCTTATGGTTGCGGTTAACCCTAACCCTCTGCACAAACGCTTTTCAGCTCAGTGTTAACCTAAAGGTTAACACCAAGGGCCTTTTCAAGAAAGGGCAGAGTAGAGTTAAAATTAACTCAATCCTTTTCATGAAAGAGTTAAATGACGGAATGTCAAGCTTGAGTGGAGTTAAAACTAGTTAAAATGGCTAATTTTAACTCTACTCTACTTTACTCTGTAAAGAAATCAAGTTGGAGACCCAGAGTCAGTGGGACCCAACAAGACTCTTTACGGGGGTGCTGTGCGCTAAAGGCTGGATACGCAACCTGGACTGGAGATAGTTCCAGGCCGGCCCAAGACAAGCCTCGCCAACGAGATTCGACCTAACGTGGCCCTAACTCAAAATTGACTGCCAGATTTAAATTTAGAAAAGTTGCCTACCGAACTAACTAAAACTAAACCCTAACTAAATAAAAGACTAGGCCAAGTGGCCGTATATAAATTTATTGGAAACATAATTTAAATGATAAGAACAGAAGAAGGAAATTTAGTAAATAATTAGAATTTTAAATATGGATCGAATAAATTTAGGCTCCCTCCCTTACCGAATTTCGGGGATCCCCCACCCAGTCTATCCACAGACTGGAAGGCTTCTACTTTTCCTCCCCGAAGTTCGAAGCTCTAGGGGACTCAAAGCATAAAGAGAGACTTACCAATCTCAACCTGGCACCGGGGACTGCAGGAAAGTAGGCTTGAAAAATCCAACTACCTCTAACAGTGAGAAATGTTCCCCTTTTAAAGCCCCAATTTTGGAATATGCAAATTAGATTATGCAAATTAGATAGAAGTTTCCAGACGAAAAGCGTAGACAAGGAAGTAATGCATAACACGTGAATTTGAGAGAAATTGGAAATAAAATTATGCAAATTAGGTAACACATGAAATTTGTCAGTAGGGCATCCCCGCCCATTGTAAAGAAATCAAGTTGGAGACCCAGAGTCAGTGGGACCCAACAAGACTCTTTACGGGGGTGCTGTGCGCTAAAGGCTGGATACGCAACCTGGACTGGAGATAGTTCCAGGCCGGCCCAAGACAAGCCTCGCCAACGAGATTCGACCTAACGTGGCCCTAACTCAAAATTGACTGCCAGATTTAAATTTAGAAAAGTTGCCTACCGAACTAACTAAAACTAAGCCCTAACTAAATAAAAGACTAGGCCAAGTGGCCGTATATAAATTTATTGGAAACATAATTTAAATGATAAGAACAGAAGAAGGAAATTTAGTAAATAATTAGAATTTTAAATATGGATCGAATAAATTTAGGCTCCCTCCCTTACCGAATTTCGGGGATCCCCCACCCAGTCTATCCACAGACTGGAAGGCTTCTACTTTTCCTCCCCGAAGTTCGAAGCTCTAGGGGACTCAAAGCATAAAGAGAGACTTACCAATCTCAACCTGGCACCGGGGACTGCAGGAAAGTAGGCTTGAAAAATCCAACTACCTCTAACAGTGAGAAATGTTCCCCTTTTAAAGCCCCAATTTTGGAATATGCAAATTAGATTATGCAAATTAGATAGAAGTTTCCAGACGAAAAGCGTAGACAAGGAAGTAATGCATAACACGTGAATTTGAGAGAAATTGGAAATAAAATTATGCAAATTAGGTAACACATGAAATTTGTCAGTAGGGCATCCCCGCCCTACTGTACAACTCTACCCTCTTGAAAAGGCCCCAAGTTTACTTTTAAGGTGCTGGCTTCCTTTTGTGCAGTGCTTTTGTGGTGATTTTTTGAAACGCTATAACTTTCGCAGTGTTGGGAGTTGGAAAGAGCTTTATACATCGTTTTAAAGCTTATTATCTCTACTTACACATGAGCTTACGAAACTAGCAAAATTAGCAAAAATTTTCCAACATACTGACACCTGACAGGCTGAATATCGACCGAAAACTTTTGAACATCGATTTCTCAAAACTGAAGAATCGGCCAAAAGTTCTTTTTGTGTTCAAAAGTTCAAAGTTTTGAGCCATCATAGCCCAATCTGGTGTATCGACTACGTGCGGAGAGAATAATGGCAAAAACCAAAACTTTCGTATCTTTTCGTATAAAAATACGCGACTGGTCCCAGAATGCTGCAGAGCACGGAAATAGGTTATTTCGTAAGTTTTAGCCATTAACGTAAAGGATTAAGGTCGTATGAGTCAAGATCAAGAATACCCGAAAGGAAACCAGCACCTTAATAGAGGGTTAGGCAATCCATTTAACGCGGTGTTATCGGCTGGAGAATAAAGTCAACAGAATACTTTCTTGTACTGGACTTAATACAATGAAATACAATAATCTGGAGGGGCACTGTAAAATTAATGTCTTTTGTGAATGGAACCTTCGTTTCAAGAGTCATCATAGCTGTCGAAGGGGTCACAGCAATTTTTACGCAATTAAGAAATTTGTGGAAGCTTTTTCCGAATCGTCCTAAGGTCACTCATTTATTCAATTGTCACTAGTACCTATATTTTATTTTAGAACTTAATTCAGGAATAAAAATAATAGTAGTATCCTTAGAAATAGTGGCGCTATAAGGGTTAACCCTACTCCCGCTGAGGGTTAACTTTTTGGTGTTTATCACCGAGTTAACCTTAAGGCTAACACCGAGTTAATTAACCTAATTTGGTGCATCGGTCTAACTGCGAGTTATCTCTTGTTAACACAGAGTTAATAATGGTTGGTGCAAGCCAGTGTTAGACGGAGTTCTCTTTTCACGAATGAGAGTAGAGTTAAAATCTTTAACTCCGTTTAACACGCAGAGTTAAAGTTAACTCTTTTAACTCTTTCGTGAAAAGGATTGGGTTAAATTTAACTCTTTTAACCCATCCGCGAAAAGGCCCTTAGGCCGTTCACTTCTCAAGTGGATGCGATGAACTTCCAAATTATTGTAATTAAGACGGATCTTTCCCCCACAATACCTCTCACTGATTTGGTGGTGAAGTAGCAAACTTCCAAAGCAGCCATCCCTGTTTGATGGGGATTTTGTGGAAAAGATCCATCAAAACAAAAACAGCAAGTTCCTAATGTGTTAGGATTATGGTAAGACAACGCAATTTACTGAGTGTTGGTTGACATTGACATATACAGAAGAGAGACAAGAAAGGAAGTGCTAGAAAAAATTAAAAGAAAGACATTATTATATATATATATACATTATATACATATATATACATATATATTTATGTATGTATGTATGTATATGTATATGTATATGTATATGTATATGTACATACATAATCAACAGCGACATCGGAATTACTGGCTTGTAGGAATCTGGTGGGGACCCCAAAATTGGAAGAGAAAATTAATTCTTTAATTGCTCTCCTGCTGAGATATTGGTCTGTATTAAAGAGAAGTGGAAAGGTCAGACGTAAAGGTCAATACTTTGGGGGCCCCATCAGATTCTCTAACTACAAAGTTAGTACAGAAGTACAAAATATTGAAGTTTTATAACAGTAACTTAAAAGTTAGAGCAACGTTCTAAGATTTTACTATAGCATAATAATTTCAAAATTAAAAGTTAAAGCTTCTCTATAATGCTTTGAATGTTTGGGTCTTATCCCCCCCATAGCTTCGTAGAAGTACTGAAGATGCACAATTTGACGGATTGAGTTGAAATTTGGTAGGGTTAGGTTTTCGGACCTGCTGATTTCAAAAATGCAAAAGTTTTAAAAATTTAAAAAAATTTTTAAAAATTTAAAAATTTGAGTTTGGTAAGGGGGGACCGAAAACTTTTTTGAAAAAATTTTTGCTGAAAACTTGCATACACGGGTTTTCTGTAGCGCTGATCACGAATCTGAAGTCAGTTTTTCGATTCAGCTTTTCGTTAACTTAATATAAGCTAAAGTTTTAAGCTTACGATGTAAGCTTATCTTGAGCTAACGAAAAGCTGAATCGAAAAACTGACTTCAGATTCGTGATCAACGTCCCAGAAAACATCTGTAAGCAAGTTTTCAGCAAAAATTTTTTCAAAAAAGTTTTCGGTCCCCCCTTACCAAACTAAAATTTTAAAATTTTTAAACATTTTTTAAATTTTTAAAATTTTTGCATTTTTGAAATCAGCAGGTCCAAAAACCTACCTATACCAAATTTCAACTCAATCGGTCAAAGTGTGCATCTTCAGTACTTCTACGAAGCTATGGGGGGGATAATGGGAAAGACCCGAATGTTTAACTCTTTCGTATTAAACAAAATTGTGGTAAGTTATGGTTTGGTTTTTAGCTTTAAGTTTTTTGTAATTTATTTAGTTTTAAATTTATAGAAATAATTTTCTGAACACTTTTAATTGGTCAAATTACAGTCGAATTCTGCTGTATATAATCCACGCAACCTAACACCAGATGTCTTAAATTAACTTATGTATTTAGTCTATTTGCGTTTTTAGTTCATTTCATAACTTGTCAAGTATTTGAACACTGCTCGAATTTCAAAACTCCAGTTTCAATATTTCTTACTTTTGTACTAACTTTGTAGTTAGAAAATCTGATGGGGCCCCCAAAGAAATGACCTTTACGCCTGACCTTTCCATTTCTCTTTAATACAAACCAACATCTCAGCAGGAGAGCAATTAAAGGATTAATTGTCTATTCCAATTTTGGGAGCCCCACCAGATTCCTACAAGCCGAATTACTTCAAATTTTGAATTCATTGTCTAGTATGTCCGCTTACAAAATTATTTAACTGCTTGTTTCACTCTTCTCGTGAATGATTGGTGCTGGTTTTAACTTTTCAAATGTTTAAACAAATTTAACATGTTTAAACAAATTTAACATGTTTTTACCACACGTCTTATGTAACTACTCTGTTTTATTCTTTCTTGAAAACCCCCAAAAGTTAAATGTCCTCATCCAAATTAACAGCGGCAGATTCTCTCAGAAATCCACTGATAACATCGGCCAGCATATGCTTAGGTACTTCTGTACCTCGTAGTTGCAGCATGTAACAAGTGTTCTCCACCTTGGACAAGTTCTGCTTCAACACTCGAATCTTGAAATTCAAATCCTGCAAACATAGGAAAAGTCACCCATAACAAAGATTTCACTAAATATAGTTAGTAGGATCAATTCAAAAATTTCTAGGAGCAAGTGTTGTACATAAACATAAACGAATTGAAGTTGAACAGGTATGGGGTCTTATCTCGATTACCCCCCCACCACTCAAAATCCTTAAAACTTGACCAAATGAGCTAAAATTTGGTATGGGCATGTTTTCGACTACGCTGAGTTCAAATATTGCAAAATTTTTCGATTTCGCGAAATTAGATTTTTTTCGATTTCTAAGGGGGGACAAAGCGAAACCGAAAAATACGTAGAATTACGTAGAATACGAGGTCGTAGAATACGAATCTGAAGTCCGTTTTTTGAATCAGCTTTTCGTTAGCTCAGTATTAGCTAAAAATTTAAGCTTAAGATGTAAGCATGTACTGAGCTAACGAAAAGCTGAATCGACAAACAGACTTCACATTCGTTTTCTACGACCCCGAAAACCCTTATATACATCTTTTCAACAAAATCGAAGACAAAAAATTTTTCGGTTTCGCTTGGTCCCCCCCTTAAAAATCGAAAAAAATCGAATTTCGCGAAGTCGAAAAATTTTGCGATATTTGAACTCAGCGTAATCGAAAACATACCCATACCAAATTTTAGCTAATTTGGTCAAGTTTTAAGTTTTTCGAGTGGTGGGGGGTAATCGAGATAAGACCCCAGGAACACTCTTAAAAAGACTCCTGTAGAAATTACAGGAATTCTTGTAGTTCTCTACAAAAGTGCTCCTGTGCGGTCAGTCACTAGCGGAGCTTCCTGTATTTTCCACAAAAGTAACTTTTGTATTTTTTACCGGTCTCTGGAATAGTAAAAATTACAGGAGTTTCCTGTAGCAAATACTAAGCAAACCTGTAGTTTTTATTGCAGGAATTTCCTGTGGAAAATACAAAAGAAAGCTGTAGTTCTGTTCGACTTTTTTACAATCCTATATCAGATACCAAACCTGTATTTTTTACAAGACAAAACCTGTAAATTTTACTGGAGCGACCTGTTATTTCAGAAGGGAGGGGGGAGTAGATGCGGGGGGGCGGCCGCTCCCAAAATATTTTCGGCAGGGAGCAGCCGTTACAAAAAAATCACCCACTGGGTGTTGGAAGACTGAAAATTTGAAAAAATTCAAAAATTTCAGTCTTCAAAAATTATGACCACTGTCGCCCTTATATACAAAATTTGCGTTATCAGCGTATCGAGTACTTTCCTATGAGCAAACCTGTAAACCAGTGAAAACTACAGGTTTCATTTGTACTGAATACTGGTCTAACTTGTAATCAATTCTACCAAAGTATGTCCGGTAAACACTACCAATGATGATTTGTAGAAATTACAAGACTCAACCTGTATTTTCTACAATCATCTACAAAAGTGATTCCTGTAGTTTCTACAGGAACATTTCTAAGAGTGTAAGGTATGTTCAATATACACTTAGATACTTACAATAAGATTCGTACTTGCATGCAATCATATTTTACAATAATCATTCGTACAAAACTTAATGTAAATGATACGCTTTCCCTGTTTACCCCTGCACCACAGAATCTGATGTTTTTGTATTTTTGGGTCAAAAACCAAAAAGAACTACCAGAAAAAATGGTTTTCTGTGGGCGTCGCCGCCGGTGCACGCCTTCCTCCGCAAAATTCACATGTTACAAATTTAATCGTTTTCAAAAACTAAATTCTAATAAATTGAGCTAGAAAAGTTGCACATCAATAATTTTCATAACACTAAGTCGCAGAGAACTAGCTCTTCTTAACGATATTAAACAGGATAACAAAAATGATCCTTCATCGCGTGTAAAATACATATAGTCCTTGGAAGACAGGTTGTACAATAGACAAGAGTAGACCAGTACAATACATAATGTAAATAAATGTTGTATAAATTCTATTACATACCTATTTAAAAATTCCTAACATCTTAAATCGTGATTTCACTTCAGAAATTACGACAATGTTTGCGCTGGCAAGAATGCATAACTGCACTAAGACGAGTACGCCACTAGAAGGGGCTTTATGCAAGATTGGCTGTAGGCGAAACCGCCCAGCCCCCTTTTCAAACGGGGAGTGGGTGTGTTTGTCGGCCCTCCCACAAACGGAGGATGCGTATTGCGGTCGGAGCGGAACATCGTTACACACAGCAACGAAAAGAAGTCATCTAGTGGCTTACTCTTCTTCTTAAAGGAGACTTTTTAACATTCTTGATATAGAGCTTCATTTCAATATTAACTGCACGAACTGTTTCTGCAAGTATGCACAACACAGAACTCCATCCGAAAAATTTATGACGGTGCAGTTTCCTACGCCTGACAAACACCCTTACAACATGTAACGTGAATCTTACTTCAGCGCAGTTTACACCATATAAGCATACCAATTGAGGACAAACTGTAGTATTGCCAAATTAATTATTCAATTAATTAATTAAATAATTAATTAATTAATTAATTAATTAATTAATTATAGCTGACTGTTTAAATTGTATAGAAAATCAGCAAAAGCCAGCTATTTCTTACCTTTGACTGAAGCTGATTTCCCACTAGAGTATAGCCTTGTGTCATAGATCTGAGAAAGGTTGCAATCTCATAGGCTGTGTCAAGATTACCAGCAGCCGTGGAATTGATGGCCAATCGCATCAATTCGCCAGAGAGATCACCGATACCCAATAAATATTCCATCAACGGTACTTCAACAGAGGAGGGACGGGAACTGTAAAAATGGCAACTGTTAACTGCTATACGATATAGTTCTTGATAGTAGAAATAATTAAGACAAGTGTTTCCTAAACAACAAAACCTGGCTTAGTTCCAGGACAAAATTTATGGGGGGGGGCTTCATGGGAGCCCCATCGATGGGCGGGACTCACCCAAAATGGGAGCATATTTTTTGAAAAAATTTCGAATTTTTGAGGCTTTTTGCGTAAAATCTGCCAAAATCGCTAAAACATGACTAATTTTAGCGGTTTTTAGACTAAAATAGTAAAAATTTCGTTAAAAATCCGACGACGTCGAAGAAATGTTTAAAAAAATTATGGTATAAATGCAAAATTTGGCAATGTTTGGGGTTACGTGGGGGAAGATCG
This sequence comes from Trissonchulus latispiculum, assembly GCA_030248195.1. NCBI lineage: Eukaryota > Metazoa > Nematoda > Enoplea > Enoplida > Ironidae > Trissonchulus > Trissonchulus latispiculum. Next base: position 48,569 of record JASAND010021718.1, read on the forward strand.
GAATTTATGCAGGCTCCGAGAATGGGGGGGGGGGTCGCCGGATGGGGAGATATAAAATTAAGATGTAAACTATCATGTAGCTAGAGCTGAGCGCCTTCTGCGTTGCTCACAACGCACTAAAGGGCGGGGGTAGTTTTTGCCGATTTTCCGACCTTCTACGATTTTGCGAAGTTCTGCATAATTTATTGCCTCCATGGGTGAAACTAGAATTAAGACGTTCTGTGTACATCTATTGAATGGTCATCTAAAAGCAGTTTAATTACTTTCTATTTCTTATTTCATGGTTTTGCTAGTTTTTCCTTTGTAAAATCTTAAAAAGATTGAATTCATCAGCTTCTATATTGCCAAATACAAAATTTTAATGCTATTTTGCAAAACATTGCATTACATTCAATTTCAAACCGCATTTTACAATAAAAAGAAACGCACGCATAATGTAATTGGTGTAATCAGATAACTAAGGGGTCATTTGTATCGATCGGATTTCGTGGTCGTTCTTATCTAAAACGTGAAATGTGCAAATCCACTGGGATTAGCCGACAGGGACGCAGTGACCCCTCCTGCGCCAGGGGTTATCAGGCGCAGACGAAGTTACCTGTGGACCGGACCACTGGAGGTTTCCCCCTATCACCATGCCGTAATCAGTGCCACAGCTAAGTTGTATTTGTGTAACCTGCTCTGTTAATTAGCTGTTAAGTTAAACTATCTCAGGGGTAGACCAATGTAGGATAAATGTTTGACTCAAGGCTTGGGGGTGAAAAAGGTCCCCTGGGTCTTGTGTCAAACTAAAGAAGATTTTAAATTGCAAATTAATGTAAATAGTTTATTATATTTTGCATAAAGAAAGATAAGCACAATTTGTACCGAGATGTTACAACTCAACGGTTAAAACTAATTTTACAACTTTTGTGAGGGGACACCCTCCTAACAGACCGTATATTTCCTACTATCCTGTCTCAGTGCTCGCTATCCCTCCGACTCCATTTCTGCAGCCACTTTTTCTCCCTTTTGCCTTTCGAGCGGGCTTTCAGTTTAGTTTTTCAGCCTACCTAGTTGCTATTGCCATGCGGGGGGCAGCTGCATTCGGAAAAACGAATGTAGTTGCCTTGGGAGTGACTGAAATAACCGTACGGTAGTTTGCTCGGGGATCACGTTTTCTGTCCGTGATCTTCTCCTCTCCGCCTCTCGACTGCGGTCTGCGGGGAGGACCACTTACGGGCCGCAGTGCGTGCCTAATAGTGGTGGGCCACTTGCAAAAAAACGCACGCATAAAACACAATCTTAATATTACAGTTTCTTTCTATCTTCTACAGTAAGCTGAAAAATTTGCAACAAGATTTGCTTTTTTTAACAAAAAGCGAAACTTTTCACAATTTTCAACTATTTGGTAATCACTCACTGAGTATACGGTGAAAAGTCGCGCCAGCTTTGGCAGAAACACAGGGCGCGTATGCCTGCCACAGTCGAGCAAAATCTTTGATCTTTTTGGGTGAAAATTGCTAATTTTTGACAACTCTTGTTATAACCAAATTGTATATCAACAAGAGTACCTAATAACTAAGAGCGTGACGCTTGTCACACTCTTAGATATTATGTACTCTTGGTATCAATCGATAGCTGCTATGATGGAAACGAATTTCTCTAATACAGCTATGGGTCTAAAATGCTATCTGAACAGTTAACTCAAGTTAATGTTTCGCCGGACAGTGGTAAAGTGAGGTTTGTTTTTCATTAAAGCATGCGCTGTGACCGACTCGCTGGCTGACGGTGCTGGAATCGCTCACCGTAAATTTAACCTTACCGAGCTGAATTCTTTATGAAACTACACAAGCGTTTCCAAACAATTGTATTGGTGCTCTTAATTTATCCCTAATTAGTCGATTGATCCTTAATTGTGAGAAGGTAGCAAGAGTCCGTGTAGGGAATAAAGCCTTGAAGGGCCGGCCCCTCTTCCACGGATGCAGTCAGCATTCGAGGTGACACACCTGGCTCTCCGGCTGTGTCCCCGAACCAGAAATGCTTTATTCTCCAGGGTTACCTTTCTTATTGCCATTATGCTAAGAACAATCTTGCGTTATTTATATTCAATCGATATAAGATATAACTGCACATTTTACCTTAGTTGAAGTTTATGCAAGCAGTTTATGCATGCAACTGCAAGCGAGAGATTTGGTCGAAAACCCATTCTGGCAAAACTGCAATTGTTTTGCTTAGAACATCGGTTCCTCAAACAATAGATTCGCGCTATTTTCGGCAAGTAACATGCGGAGGGAGCCTAGTGCGGAGGCACATTTTTGTTTTTGGCTGTAACTTTTTTAGTTGTGTGAAAACGCAATGCGAAGTTGCAAAATGTCGCGTCACTGTCATCGTACATTTAGCGAATTTTCTGGAACACTAAGAGCAGCAAAACCAAATACAAAAAGGTCCTTCTGCTCATATATTCTCACATCTCACATCTCACATTTCATTAAAATAAGTCCTGGAAACTGGAAACTAACCTGGTTGAGAGTGAAGCATCGTCTTCAACTTTGGCCTCACGCGTAAAAATCAAAGATTTTTTGACGTCCTCATGGGTTAGCAACTGCTTTGACTGGATATAATGAAGGAAGGATGCAGCTTCAATATATTCCTGAAATTGTTTTATATACATCTAATATGTATGAACATCGTCTATAAGTCAAAGTATGGAAAGAGCAATAAAGGTTGCTTGAAGACTTTAGAATTTCGATAGAAAATTCGACAAGTCAGGGGGTGGAGAAATACTCCGACTACGACTAAAATTCAATATCTATTGACTTTACTATACTTCCAAAATTATCAACAGATAATAATAACATCAAAGTGCGATGAATTTGTATCTTCGATTTTGACGCCTTCGCTACTATAGGTGGTACTTTGATGCAATGATTGTGACCAGTCAAACTAAAAGTGGGAAGAATCTGGCTTGTTGGAATCCAGAAGAAAAGCTACATGGTCACAATAGTTATAACATTCTTGCGTAAAAAAGTAAAATCGTAAAACGATGAGTTATGTAAGCATAGTAATTCAATAAAATCACAATTGTTTGGAAGAACAGGGTATATACTGCGAATTCAGAAACACTGTCAACAGTAACCTGAAGGCCAGGACTATAGGATCTAAGATACTGGAAGGGATCTTCAGTCCTAAGTTCGTCAGCAATCCGCTGAAAGGAACCATTTCGCACAGCCGCCAGACGATCACCTGCTTCCTGGACAATTTTCTCGACGGGATCTGTTGTAATTCGATGAAGAAGAAAAATTATCTAAATTAGAAAAAAACAGGCTGTATCAAAAGAACAGGCAAAATGTGTAGCTTATTATTATCTTCTGGTATATACATAGCAAGACAAGTGGGTAAGTATCATTACCAGCCCTTTAACGGGTGAGCTGTCGTTTGGCCACACTGGACATTCAATCACAAAAACCGGCCGGCAGGTTGCCGTCACCAAATATGGGAAGCTTAGCACGGGAATTTATCGTCTTCACTTGTTAAGAGGTCGGTAAGACGAGACTCTAGTAGCCCGAGCAGGTTTCAAGACGGCACCATCCGCGGGCTACCGAAGCATCCGCGCATAGAGACTCGCACGTTGCTTTATAACTATCATCTTCGCATTGAAAACATAGGACATTTGGTTAGCCGTTGCCTCTGATGTGACTTTCTTCCACTGAGCTCGGTCTGCCTTAATGTCTTAATGGTGCCTTTCCAATTGAAACGGCCCTTTGAATTCTTCATGAACAGTTTGTCCCTTTGCTGCCGGCGTCCTTGTCTAGCACGAGAGGTGCGACACCCACTTTTCGATAAATTTCATATAATTATTCTTATTTTAATTGCAACAATCTGCAGACTAAACAGAAACGGCATTCGTTTAGGATTACTTCAGTATTTTTAGCACTGTTTAGCTGAAACTTAAGTTAAAAATTTTTCGAAAACAATTTCTCCCGCCTCCTTCAAAATCGGTGTCCCAAGGCCTGGAGGAGCCCCCCGCCTCAAAAACTTCGGCCTAGCCAACTGAAGAATATAGTAATTTATTTCTATATTTGTCATATGTTGAGGAAAAGTGACGGCGAAAATGGGTTGCTCAGCGAAGCTAGTCCATATTGTGCACTTTAACCATAATCTTCTTATATAAAATTTAAAGTTAAATTTGCTTAAAACAAGCTGTTTTAGAAAAACCAACTAACCCTTTTGCTTTCAATAGTGACATCTCGACCAATTTTCACCAAACGTTCGTACTTGTCGTGCCGCAAGTCTAGAAATTGACGACATTCGTTGAATAAAGCGAAAGTTTCCGGCTTTATTTTCGGAATAGGTTGACTTTCTTTGGAACGTTCTTCTGTTGTTTCAACGCGATCATAATTACGGTCATGGCTTTTCCCTGCTTTGTAACCACGGCCTCTGCGAGACTCTGACATTTCTATCCTATCTGAAGAAAAATCAACGTAATAGCATAGAACACTACCCAATGATTTTAGTGCGACACTAAATGTTCGCAACACCGCATTCACTTTACATTCAAAGCCGTTGATTAACTGAATACTAACTAGAGGGAAAAATGCCCTAGACGGGCATGCAGTGGCTAGAATAGGGAAAGAAGCAAGGGCGGAAAAATGCCAATATAATTGACAGTCGGCGCTGAAAATGATAGAAACTAGATTCAGCGCCGAATAGAGAAAGCAGTCGGCGCTGAAAATTATAGAAACTAGATTCAGCGCCGAATAGGGAATGCAGTCGGGTAGCGTGGAACAGGCAATTCCTCCGTCCATCCTATTCGCGTGAACTGCTCTGCACTACCCGAGAACGTGGTATATATTGCGTATGAAATGAGGCAGGCTACAGTCATATCGTTTGTGTAAGCAAAGTCTGCTTTTGAAGAGTGAAGTGTGGATCATGAACTAACGTAGCTAACATTATGTGTCATTATGTGAAATAAATGTGCTGTAGCTAGCTAGCTTTGTTCTTTAACATAAAGTTAAAGCCGCCCCCGTTGTCTTCTCCATAAAGTACATAAACCGCTTTGCCCATGAGCTATACTAGTTCCAACTGAAAAAACTTTCTACGGTGTTTATATATATATATATATATATATATATATATATATATATATATATATATATATATATATATATTTGGAGTTGAAATTGTTTCGCTCTTAATAATAGTCTACAACAAATTAAAAGTGTTAAAAGTCGATAAAAGTATGTGCCAAAATAAAATGTTAATCCTGTTTTATATTAGGACATTAAAGCGCGATGTCAGTAGACATGCTACAGTCGCGAGGCTAAAGTAAGTCTAAAAGTAGACAACCCACCCAGGGACAGTTTCTAGATTGCTGTTTAAGATAAAATTGTACGAGAAAGCAGGCGCTCATATCAACATATTGTAATTCACGCGCGTAGGTATAAAACCCATTCATAGTTAATGCGATTACCGTATCGAAGGTGACATTGTTAAAAAAATGAACCGTTGAGCTAGATATATCGCAATTCACGCGAATAGGATGGACGGAGGAATTGCCTGTTCCACGCTACCCGACTGCATTCCCTATTCGGCGCTGAATCTAGTTTCTATAATTTTCAGCGCCGACTGCTTTCCCTATTCGGCTCTGAATCTAATTTCTATCATTTTCAGCGCCGAGTGTTTTCCCTATTCGGCGCTGAATCTAGTTTCTATCATTTTCAGCGCCGACTGTCAATTATATTGGCATTTTTCCGCCCTTGCTTCTTTCCCTATTCTAGCCACTGCATGCCCGTCTAGGGCATTTTTCCCTCTAGTTTCTTGCATTTTTCCACTTTAGCGTTTTTCTTAGCAGGATTAATTAATAAACAAGCTAAATTGGCATGAATGGTTTGCCGCCGCTTCTTTCTGTAGGCAGCAAACTTTGTAGCGTCGATTTTCAGTCAAATCGGTGACAAAGAGCATTTTCCGTGTTGGTTTCTGAAAATGGTTGCCCTTAAAGGGGCAGTTGGGATAACGAATCTTTGACTAAATATCGCTAAAGGTTATTTGATACACCCTCTTAAAGGGCGTCCTGGCAAATCCACCTGCTCAACTTGACTAACGTGTTCGAAAAAGCACTGATATTAGGCCTTTCTTGGCAATTTGCTCACAGACAATCGAATCTTCGAATTCGTAAGGGGGGACTTCTGAAAATGGTTGCCCTTAAAGGGGCAGTTGGGATGAGGAATTTTTCTGGAAATGGTTGCCCTTAAAAGGGCAGTTGGGATAACGAATCTTTGACTAAATATCGCTAAAGGTTATTTGATACACCCTCTTAAAGGGCGTCTTGGCAAATCCACCAGCTCAACTTGACTAACGCGTTCGAAAAAGCACTGATATTAGGCCTTTCTTGGCAATTTGCTCACAGACAACTTTCAGTCTTGGCCGATTTGCAACATCAACGTATCGAGGGCCAAAACTCGAATTTCGTACATTTTCAAGGTTTGGCCCTATTACAGCTTTTTCTTAGCTCGTTGAGAGCTTTCGAATGATCTCAAAATCAGCAGGATTCGACAACTTTTCTTTTTAGTCGATTATTGCAACATCAGCGTATCGAGGGTCAAAACTCGAAATTAGTACATTTTCAGGATTTGGCCCTATTACAACTATTTTATAGCTCGTTGAGACCTTTCGAGTGATACCAAAATCAGTAGGATTCGACAATTTTCATTTTTGACCAATCTTTGCAAGATGGTTGCCCATAAAAGGGCAGTTGGGATAAGAGATTTACGATAATTATTGCTAAAAGTTATTTGATACTGCCTGTTAAAAGGTATTCTAGCAAATCCACCAGTTCAACTTGACTAACTAGTTCGGAAAACACTGATATTAGGCGTTTTTGGGCAATTTGCTCATTTTTGCGGTCTCCAACAGTGTAACTTTTGGCCATATCTGGAGATCCGCAAAAGATAGAAAAATTTCGATTGCAGATTTGGAATCTACGTCCCCGCATTACCTTATGATCAACTTTTCAACGAAATCGGAGACAAAAAGTTTTCGACCATTTCTGAGAATCGCCTTGGTCCCCCCTTACGATTTTAAAAAATTAAATTCCCTGCCCTGGTCGACTGGGTGGGGCTAGAGCGATGAAATTAAAATGGGCCAGGTTTGGGACCAACCCCCACATACCCACCAAATTTCAGCTCCGGGCATTGAGCCTAGCTTGAGTTAATAGGGGGGGACAAGAAGAAGAAGAAGAAGAAGAATAATAACAAGCTAAACTGGCATGAATGGTTTGCCGCCGCTTCTTTCTTTAGGCAGCTAACTTTGTAGCGTCGTTTTTCGGGAAATGGTTGCCTCTGAAAGGGTAGTTGGGATAAGGAACTTTTCTAGAAATGGTTGCCCTTGAAAGGGCAGTTGGGATAACTAATTTTTCACTAAATATCGCTAAAAGTTACTTGATACACCCTCTTATAGGGAGTCCTAGCAAATCCACCAGCTCAACTTGACTACCGGCTTCGAAAAAAGTACTGATATTAGGCTTTTCTAAACAATTTGCTCACTTTTGCGGACTCCAACAGCGTAGCATTTGGCCATATCTCGAGATCCACGGGAACTAGAAACATTTCGATTGCAGATTTGGAATCTGCGTCCCCGAATTACCCTATGACCGACTTTTCAACCAAATCGGACATTAAACGTTTTTATCCATTTTTGACACCTTCACCTGAAAATGGTTGCCCATAAAAGGGCAGTTGGGATAAGAAATTTTCTACTAAATATAGCTGAAGTTACTTGACACTTCTTTTTAAAGGATATCTTAGCAAATCCACTGGCTAATGACTAACGAGTTCAAAAAACACAGATATTAGGCGTTTCTGGGCAGTTTGCTCAGCTGTGTGGTCTCTAACAGTGTAACTTTTGGCCATATCTCGAGATTCACAAAAGCTAGAAAAACTTCGATTGCAGATTTGGAATCTACGTCCCCGAATTACCCCAGGACATGCTTTTCAACCAAATCGGAGAGAAAAAGTTTTCGACCATTTTTGACACCTTCCTCTGAAAATGGTTGCCCATAAAAAGGCAGTTGGGATAAGGAATTTTCGATTAAGTATTGCCACAAGTTACTTGACACTTCTTTTTAAAGGATATCCTAGCAAATCCACCGGCCAAACTTGACTAACGAGTTCAAAAAACACAGATATTAGGCGTTTCTGGGCAGTTTGCTCACTTTTGCGGTCTCCAACAGTGTAACTTTTGGCCATATCTCGAGATTCACAAACGCTAGAAAAATTTCGATTGCAGATTTGGAATCTGCGTCCCCGAATTACCCTAGGACTGACTTTTCAACCAAATCGGTGACAAAAAGTTTTCGACCATTTTTGAGAATCGCCTTGACAGAGAACCAGAACTCCCCTCTAAACCAGAACCATTTTAAAAAATTAAATTCCCTGCCCTGGTCGACTGGGTGGGTGAAATTAAAATGGGCCAGGTTTGGGACCAACCCCCACATACCCACCAAATTTCAGCTCCGGGCGTTGAGCCTAGCTTGAGTTAATAGGGGGGGACAAGAATAATAATAATAATAATAATAATAAATCCTACCGGCATCAACGGGTTGTCGCAGCCATTTTCCTCTTATCTAAAGGGCGAAAACTCAGTTTTGGTACATTTTCAGGCTTTGGTGCTATTGCAACTTTTTTCCTACTCGCTAAGAGCTTTCGAATGAGTACCATAGAGTCTACTTTTGTGACAATTCTTAGAAATTCGGTTTTTCCGGGAATTCCCGGATTTTCGGTTTTTCGGCCATAACTTTCGCTGGACGCATTTCCGGAAAATGTCGCAAGAAGGAAAGTTGTTAAGCTCGACGAGCTCTTTCATTTGAGTACCATGTCGACCACTTTCGGAGAAGTTGTCCAAAATCCGGAATTTTCCGGGTCCAATATCTCGAAATCCGTAAACTTTCCGGAAATTTCGATTCCAGTTTCGAAATCAGCGTGGTCGAATTACCCTATGACCAACTTTTGAGCAAAATCGGAGACAAAAAATTTTTAAGTCCAAAATCCGGGTTTTCGTGAATTCCCGGATTTTCAGTTTTTCGGCTATAACTTTCGCTAGACGCATTTCCGGAAAATGTCGCAAGAAGGAAAGTTGTCCAGCTCGACGAGCTCTTTCATTTGAGCTCCATATTGACCACTTTTGGGGAAAATTTTCAAATTCCGATATTTTCCGGGGCGAATATCTCGAAATCCGTAAATTTTCCGGAAAATTCGTTTTCGGTTTCGAAATCAGCGCGGTCGATTTACCCTATGACCAACTTTTGAGCGAAATCGGAGACAAAAAATTTTTACGTTTCCCTTGGTCCCCCCTTACCATTTTTAAAAATTCCGGGAGCCGCCATTCCCGGAATCCGGGAGATATCGGGATGCCCTTACAAACGGGAGCACTTCAGGTCACCCTACAACTATGGTGAGAATTTCAGCCCGATCGGTCCAGCCAATCTCGAGAAAAAGGGGGGGGGACACAAATGTTGACCGGAATAATAAATAAATAAATAAATAAATAAAGAAACTTAGCCATATCAAAGGGTTGTCTTTTTTTTAAAAAATGCGACAACCCAATAATAATAATAACACGACGAGAATAAGGGTTTGCCCTTTTCCTTCGGAAGTAGCGGCAAACCAATAACTAGCGAAGTTGCGAGAATGGGTTGCCGCGGCATTTTCCCTTTGGGGGACGGATTTTCAGAAGAATGCAACAGTATTTTGGTCGTAATTTTCGCTACACATTTCCCGAAAATGCCGCAAGCAGAAAAGTTGTTCAGCTCGACGAGCTCTTTCATTTGAGTACCATATTGACCACTTTTGAAGAACTTTTTTAAAATCCGGGTTTTCGTGAATTCCCGGATTTTCAGTTTTTCGGCTGTAACTTTCGGTAGGCGCATTTCCGGAAAATGTCGCAAGAAGGAAAGTTGCTCAGCTCGACGAGCTCTTTCATTTGAGTACCATATTGACCACTTTTGAAGAACTTTTTTAAAATCCGGAATTTTCCGGGTCCAATATCTCGAAATCCGTAAATTTTCCGGAAATTTCGATTTCAGTTTCGAAATCAGCGCTATCGAATTACCCTATGCCCAACTTTTAAGCGAAATCGGGGACAAAAAATTTTTACGTTTCCCTTGGTCCCCCCTTACCATTTTAAAAAAATCCTGGAGCCGCCATTTCCGGAATCCGGGAAATACCGGACTGTCCGCGCTTCAGTCAACACTTCACCCCACCCCAAACCTCCACTGAAAATTTCAGCCCAATCGGTCCACCCAATCAAAAGTTAGAGGGGGGGGACAGGGGGTGGTCACGAGAATAATAATAACTAGCGACTGCGAGAGTGTGTTGCCCACCTGCAAATTCCATTTGGGTCAGAGCTTTATTTCCTAAGACTTCGATAGCCTCTCGTTCAAGAAATGGGTTCTTCTGTTATATGATTGGTCTTATTCGAATACAATAATGACGACACCTTTATCCTAAAATGGTTGCCCTTAAAAGGACAGTTGGGATAAGTGATTTTTATATTACACTTTGTTAATACTGCTTCATACAAATGGTTGCCCTTAAAAAGGCAGTTGGGATAAGTGATTTTCCCATTACACTTTGTTAACACTACTTCATTAATTACCTTATAACCGACTTTTCAACCAAATCGGAGACAAAAAGTTTTTGACCATTTTTGACACCTTTGCCTGAACATGGTTGCCCATAAAAGGGCAGTTGGGATAAGCAATTCTCAACTACATATCGCTAAAAGTTACTTGATATACCATTCTAAGCGTGTCCTAGCAAATACACCGACTCATCTTGACTAAGACAAAAAGGTTTAGACCGTCTGGCACTGTGACGACAGTCTGCTCACTTTCGCCTTCTCAGAGAACCAGAACCACCGTTACGATTTTTAAAAATTTAAAATTTAAATTCCCTGCCCTGGTCGACTGGGTGGGGGTAGAGCGATGAAATTCACGGATGCACACCTTCTTTTCACGCTCTTCAAAATGAGGTATTAACCAACCCTGTACCCCTTCCCAATCTCGAGATCTAGGGGCGAAAAACAACTGATAATAGGCGTTTCCAGAGAACCAGAACCACCACCTTCGATTTTTAAAAATTTAAATTTTAAATTCTCTGCCCTGGTCGACTGGGTGGAGATAGAGTGATGAAATTGATGGATGCACACCTTCTTTTCACGCTCTTCAAAATGAGGTATTAACCAACCCTGTACCCCTTCCCAATCTCGAGTTCTAGGGGGGGGACACCCACCTGCTAATAATAAGAATAACTAGCGCTACTGCAAGAATGTGTTGCCCACAACACATTCCTTTTGGGTATAGATTTTGCTAGATGTATACTTTTTAAGTTATTTCTGCTCAGGAAATCAGTCCCAGTACTCAAAGAGCTTTCAATTAAGCACCATTGTGCCCATGTTTCAACGAATTTTTGAAAATCCGGTTTTTCCGGAAATTCCGGATTTTCCAATTTGCGGTCATAACTTTCGCTAGGAACATTTCCGGAAAGTATGGTAATGATGAAAATTACTCAGCTCGACGAGCTCTTTCATTTAAGTACCATATCGACCACTTTTGGAGACATTTTTCAAAATCCGGAATTTTCCGGGTCCAATATCTCGAAATCCGTAAATTTTCCGGAAATTTCGATTTCAGTTTCGAAATCAGCGAGGTCGAGTTACCCTATGACCAACTTTTGAGCGAAATCGGAGACAAAAAATTTTTGACCAAATTTTGGATTTTGAAATTTCGCCTTGGTCCCCCCTTACCAACCGAAAAATTCCGGCATTCGCCATTTCCGGAATCCGGAAGGTATCGGATCCATCTTGCTTCCCGGAGATGTCCTAGTCAAGGGCTTCAAAATGAGGTATCAACCAGCCCTGTACCCCTTTCCAATCTCGAGATCTAGGGGGGGGACAGACGGATAATAATAATAACAAGCAAAGTGGCATGAATGGGTTGCCGCTGGCATTTTTCCTCTTATCAGGAGTCATATCTGAAGCTGCGTACATTTAAGGTGGTGATTCCTTTTGGGCACATATTGTTGGTTGGCGGCGTAAATCGAGATGAAATTTGACGAAACTTTCCGAAATACGTTCTTTTAGCGTTTTAACACCCTCCGAGCAATCCCGATTCAAAAATTCGAGATTTCCGGTCAGGACGATTTTTCCCGATTTCTGAAAGTTTGGCAGCAGCTATACAGTTATGACTATATTCATTCGAAAGATCTCGTTGAGCTTCATATTTTTGCTTTTTAAAGCAACGTTCTAGTTTTTCTCTACCGTGAGTTATAGCCGATTTTCTTGTTTTGGCGTTGAAAACTTGTCATTTTTGCAGAAATCAAATAATCCATTATTTCTTGAACTATGCAAGCCGTAAAATCTACCTAAGGGCGTCGATCTGAAGGTCTCATAGGGGCAAATTATTCGACGCATGATCGTCTTTCAACAGCCATCCCGTAGGCTGCTATCATAAAAAATGTAGTTTTTGCAAAAACACGACCAATTTTCTTTCAAATATTGTGGAGCATTCACCATGCAAGTTGGAGGGCTGATACTGAACAGATGTGTTCTGCACAAATATACCCAGGGACGATTTTTTAGTTTCCCCGATTACTGCTTTCTAGCAAAGGTAATCGCTTGACAAATTGGAAAAAAGTAGGCAAAATACAGGTTATGCACACATTTCAGCTTATTTCTCTATAACGAAGAGCGATTTCACAAAAAATAAAAAATCGTCCCCAGCTATTTGATGGAGGCATCGAATGATATAACCGACGTCTCGTGAAAAAATTTACTTGAGTCTGCAAAAAATCTGGAAAATTATACTTCTTCTAAAATGTGTTAAAATATTTTTGAAAAGCAACATTAGTTTCATGGTATGCATTAAAAAGAGAAAATGTCAAGCTGCATTTTGATATAAAAATTGCTTCTTAACTCCAAGTAATGAATGAATAATAATGGTGCAAACTTTATGTGACCAAAGGGAATCACCACCTTAAGAGCTTTAACTCTATTACAACTTTTTATCCACTCAACGAGAGCTTTCGAATGATACCCGTATTGTGGAGTTTCGACAACTTTTAATTTTGACCCATTTTGACTAGTTTCGGCCTTTTTTGACCCTTTCATGCCCCGTAACTCATTTTCTGTACATGTTGGTGCTTTGGCCCTATTACAACTTTTTATCTACGCAACGAGAGCTTTCAAATGATCCCGATATCAGCCCGATCTGAGAACTTTCAATTTTGAGCCATTTTGGCCGTTTTTGGCCATTTTTGACCATTTTCGGCCTCATAACTCAAAATGGGTGCATTTTCAGGCCTTGACCCTATTACAACTTTTTCATTACTCGCCGAGAGCTTTCGAATGATACCAAAATTAGCTCATTTGGACAACTTTTTTATTTTACTCATTTTTACTCACGGGGGTGCTCCGGGAGCACCTCTGCTCCCCCGGGGCTCCCCGCGCTTCCGGGAGCAGTTCAAGTCAAGACCTTCAAAATGAGGTATCAACCACCTCTCTACCCCTTTCCAATCACGAGATAGAGGGGGGGACAAGAATCCGGAGAATAATAAATAAATAAGCAAAGTGGCATGAACGGGTTGCCGCTGCATTTTTCCTCTTATAAATAAGATAAGTCAATTATCCTACGATATTACCCCTTGTCCCTATGACAGCTTTTTATATACTCAAAGAAATCTTTCGATTGATACCCATATTGTCGTTTTCCATAACTTTTGATTTTGACCCATTTTGGCCGGCTTTGGCCATATTTGACCCCTTTAAGGCCCCGTAACTCATTTTCTGTACATTTTGGTGCTTTGACCCTATTACAACGTTTCATCTACTCAACGAGAGCTTTCGAATGATATCCATATTGGGCGGTTTCGGTTACTTTCAATTTTGACCCGTTTTGACCGATTTTGGCCATTTTTGACCAATTTGAGGCTCCGTAACTCATTTCACCTCCACTTTGGTGCGTTGAACCTATTACAACTTTTTATCTACGCAACGAGAGCTTTCAAATGATACCGATATGAGCCCGATCTGAGAACTTTCAATTTTGAGCCATTTTGGCCGTTTTTGGCCATTTTTCACCATTTTTCGCCTCATAACTCAAAATGAGTGCATTTTCAGGCCTTGAGCCTATTACAACTTTTTCATTACTCGTCGAGAGCTTTCGAATGATACCAAAATTAGCTCATTTGGACAACTTTTTTATTTTACTCATTTTTACTCACGGGGGTGCTCCGGGAGCACCTCTGCTCCCCCGGGGCTCCCCGCGCTTCCGGGAGCAGTTCAAGTCAAGACCTTCAAAATGAGGTATCAACCACCTCTCTACCCCTTTCCAATCTCGAGATAGAGGGGGGGACAAGAATCCGGAGAATAATAATAATAATAAGCTTATTTGCATGAATGGGTTGCCGCTGGCATTTTTCCTCTTATAAATACGAAATTTTATGTGTCCAGTACCACGGAATCCGTAAATTTTCCGGAAATTTCGATTTCAGTTTCGAAATCAGCGTGATTGAATTACCCTATAACCAACTTTTGAGCAAAATCGGAGACAAAAAATTTTTCCGTTCAAAATCCGGGTTTCCGGGAATTCCCGGATATCAGTTTTTCGGCCATAACTCTCGTTAGACGCATTTCCGGAAAATGTCGCAAGAAGAAAAGTTGTTCAGCACGACGAGCTCTTTCATTTGAGTACCATATTGACCACTTTTGGAAAAATTTTTCAGAATTCGGAATTTTCCGGGTCCAATATCTCGAAATCCGTAACATTTCCGGAAATTTCGATTTCAGTTTCGAAATCAGCGTTGTCGAATTACCCTATGACCAACTTTTAAGCAAAATCGGAGACAAAAAATTTTTCCGTTCAAAATCCGGGTTTCCGGGAATTCCCGGATTTTCAGTTTTTCGGCCATAACTTTCGCTAGACGCATTTCCGGAAAATGTCGCAAGAAGGAAAGTTGTTCAGCACGACGACCTCTTTCATTTGAGTACCATATTGACCACTTTTGGAGAAATTTTTCAAAATCCGGAATTTTCCGGGTCCAATATCTCGAAATCCGGAAGTTTTCCGGAAATTTCGATTTCAGTTTCGAAATCAGCGTGGTTGAATTACCCTATGACCAACTTTTAAGCAAAATCGGAGACAAAAAATTTTTACGTTTCCCTTGGTCCCCCCTTACCATTATAAAAAATTCCGGGAACCGCCATTTCCGGAATCCGGGAAGTACCGAACTGCGCGCGTTTCCGGGAGCACTTTAGGTCACCCCCAACTCCCCCTGAAAATTTCAGCTGGATCGGTCCAGCCAATCAAAAGTTAGAGGGGGGGGACACATACGGCAAGAAATAAATAATAATAAATAATAAATAACGGACATACCCAAGTTAAAGGGTTGCCTTTTTGTGAAAAAGCGGCAACCCAATAATAATAACTAGCGCTACTGCAAGAATGTGTTGCCCACGACACATTCCTTTGGGGTATAAATTTTGCTAGACACCTTTTAAGCTGTTTCTGTTCAGGAAATCTGTCCCAGGACTCAAAGAGCTTTCAATTAAGTACCACATTGCCCATGTTTCAACGAATTTTTGAAAATCCGGTTGTTTCCGGAAATTTCGGATTTTCCAATCTGCGGCCATAACTTTCGCTAGAAATATTTCCGGAAAATATGGTAATGATAAAAATTACCCAGCTCGACGAGATCTTTCATTTAAGTACCATATCGACCACTTTTGGAGAAATTTTTCAAAATCCGGAATATTCCGGATCAAATATCTCGAAAACCGTAAATTTTCCGGAAATGTCGATTTCAGTTTCGAAATCAGCGTGGTAGAATTACCCTATGACCGACTTTTGAGCCAAATCGGAGGCAAAAAATTTTTGACCAAATTTTGGATTTTCGAAATTTCGCCTTGGTCCCCCCTTACCATCCGAAAAAATCCGAATTTTCAAAACCCGGAATTTCGGAACCATCTTGTTTCCGGGAGATGTCCTGGTCAAGAGCTTCAAAATAAGGTATCAACCACCCCTGTACCGCTTCTCAATCTCGAGATCTAGGGGGGGACAGACGGATAATAATAAGCACAGACCAATAACAAGGTGTTGCCATTTCCTTTGGAAAAGTGGGCAACACAACTAGCGCTACTGCAAGAATGTGTTGCCCACAACATATTCCTTTGGGTATAAATTTCACTAGATCCCTTTTAAGCTGTTTCTGTTCAGGAAATCTGTCCCAGGACTCAAAGAGCTTTCAATTAAGCACCATATTGCCCATGTTTCAACGAATTTTTGAAAATCCGATTTTTCCGGAAATTCCGGATTTTCCAATCTGCGGTCATAACTTTCGCTAGAAACATTTCCGGAAAATATGGTAATGACAAAAATTACTCAGATCGCCGAGCTCTTTCATTTGAGCCCAATATCGACCACTTTTGAATAAATTTTTCAAAATCCGGAATTTTCCGGATCGAATATCTCGAAATCCGTAAATTTTCCGGAAATTTCGATTTCAATTTCGAAATCAGCGTGGTCGAGTTACCCTATGACCGACTTTTGAGCCAAATCGGAGACAAAAAATTTTTGACCAAATTTTGGATTTTTGAAATTTCGCCTTGGTCCCCCCTTACCATCCGGAAAAATCCGAATTTTCAAAACCCGGAATTTCGGATCCATCTTGCTTCCGGGAGATGTCCTAGTGAAGGGCTTCAAAATAAGGTATCAACCACCCCTGTACCCCTTCCCAATCTCGAGATCTAGGGGGGGGACAGACGGATAATAATAAGCACAGAACGATAACAAAGTGTTGCCCATCCCTTTGGAAAAGTGGGCAACACAATAATAAGCACAGACCAATAACAAGGTGTTGCCATTTCCTTTGGAAAAGTGGGCAACACAATAAATCCTACCGGCATCAACGGGTTGTCGCAGCCATTTTCCTCTTATTCCTCTGTGCTTATATTGGCTCGGGCCAAAACTCAGTTTTGGAACATTTTCGGACTTTGGCCCTATCACAACTTTTCCCTACTCGCTGAGAGCTTTCGAATAAGTACCATATTGACAACTTTTAGGACAATATTTAAAATTCCGGTTTTTCCGGGAATTCCCGGATTTTCAGTTTTTCGGCCGTAATTTTCGCTGGACGCATTTCCGGAAGATGTCGCAAGAAGGAAAGTTGCTCAGCTCGACGCGTTCTTTCATTTGAGTACCATATCGACCACTTTTGGAAAAATTTTTCAAAATCCGGAATTTTCCGGGAATTTCGATTCCAGTTTCGAAATCAGCGTGGTCGAGTTACCCTATGACCAACTTTTGAGCGAAATCGGAGACAAAAAATTTTTTGGTCCAAAATCCGGGTTTTCGGGAATTCCCGGATTTTCAGTTTTTCGGCCATAACTTTCGCTAGACGCATTTCCGGAAAGTGTCGCAAGAAGAAAAGTTGTTCAGCTCGACGCGCTCTTTCATTTGAGTACCATATCGACCACTTTTGGAGAAATTTTTCAAAATCCGGAATTTTCCGGGTCGAATATCTCGAAATCCGGAAATTTTCCTGAAATTTCGATTTCAGTTTCGAAATCAGCGTGCATTTTCAGGCCTTGACCCAATTACAACTTTTTCTTTACTCATCGAGAGCTTTCGAATGATACCAAAATTAGCTCATTTGGACAACTTTTTTATTTTACTCATTTTTACTCACGGGGGTGCTCCGGGAGCACCTCTGCTCCCCGGGGCTCCCCGCGCTTCCGGGAGCAGTTCAAGTCAAGACCTTTAAAATGAGGTATCAACCACCTCTCTACCCCTTTCCAATCTCGAGATAGAGGGGGGGGACAAGAATCCGGAGAATAATAAATAAATAATAATAATAATAAATAACGGACATACCCAAGTTAAAGGGTTGCCTTTTTGTTGAAAAAGCGGCAACCCAACAAGCAAAGTGGCATGAATGGGTTGCCGCTGGCATTTTTCCTCTTATCAGGAGTCATATTTGAAACTGCGTACACTTAAGAGCTTTGGCTCTATTACAACTTTTTATCCACTGAACGAGAGCTTTCGAATGACACCCATATTGTGGAGTTTCGACAACTTTTATTTTTGACCCATTTTGACTTTTTTCGGCCTTTTTTGACCCCTTTCATGTCCCGTAACTCAGTTTCTGTACATTTTGGTGCTTTGGCCCTATTACAACTTTTTATCTACTCAACGAGAGCTTTCGAATGATACCGGTATCGACCGGATCCGACAATTTTCAATTTTGACCCATTTTGGCCGGTTTTGGCCATTTTTGACCCCTTTGGGGCCCCGTAACTCATTTTCTGTACATTTTGGTGCTTTGAACCTATTACTACTTTTTATCTACACAATAAGAGCTTTCGAATGATACCGATATGAGTCCGATCTGAGAAGTTTCAATTTTGAGCCATTTTGGCCGTTTTTGGCCATTTTTTACCATTTTTCGCCTCATAACTCAAAATGAGTGCATTTTCAGGCCTTGACCCAATTACAACTTTTTCATTACTCGCCGAGAGCTTTCGAATGATACCAAAATTAGCTTATTTGGATAACTTTTTTATTTTACTCATTTTTACTCACGGGGGTGCTCCGGGAGCACCTCTGCTCCCCCGGGGCTCCCCGCGCTTCCGGGAGCAGTTCAAGTCAAGACCTTCAAAATGAGGTATCAACCACCTCTCTACCCCTTTCCAATCTCGAGATAGAGGGGGGGGACAAGAATCCGGAGAAGAAATAATAATAATAAATAAATCCTACCGGCATGAACGGGTTGTCGCGCATTTTCCTCTTATTCCTCTGTGTTTATTATATTGGCTCGGGCTCAAACTCAGTTTTAAAACATTTTCAGACTTTGGCCCTATCACAACTTTTTCCCTACTCGCTGAGATCTTTCGAATAAGTACCATATTGACAACTTTTAGGACAATTTTTAAAATTCCGGTTTTTCCGGGAATTCCCGGATTTTCAGTTTTTCGGCTGTAATTTTCGCTGGACGCATTTCCGGAAAATGTCTCAAGAAGGAAAGTTGCTCAGCTCGACGAGTTCTTTCATTTGAGTACCATATTGATCAGTTTCCGAAAAATTTTTCAAAATCCGGAATTTTCCGTAACGAATATCTCGAAATCCGTAAATTTTCCGGAAATTTCGATTTCAGTTTCGAAATCAGCATGGTCGAATTACCCTATGACCAACTTTTGAGCGAAATCGGAGACAAAAAATTTTTACGTTTCCCTTGGTCCCCCCTTACCATTTTTAAAAATTCCGGGAGCCGCCATTCCCGGAATCCGGGAGGTATCGGGCTACCCGCACTTCCGGTACCACTTCACCCCACCCCCAACTGGTACTGATAATTTCAGCCCGATCGGTCCAGCCAATCTCGAGAAAAAGGGGGGGGACAAGATTGTTTACCGATATAATAAATAAAGAAACTTTCCCATAACAAAGGGTTGTCTTTTTTTTAAAAAAAATGCGACAACCCAATAATAATAAATAATAAATAACGGACATACCCAAGTTAAAGGGTTGCCTTTTTGTTGAAAAAGCGGCAACCCAATAAACTAGCGACTGCGAGAGTGTGTTGCCCACCTGCAAATTCCATTTGGGTCAGAGCTTTATTTCCTAAGACTTCGATAGCCTCTCGTTCAAGAAATGGGTTCTTCTGTTATATGATTGGTTTTATTCGAATACAATAATGACGACAACTTTATCCTAAAATGGTTGCCCTTAAAAGGGCAGTTGGGATAAGTGATTTTTATATAACACTTTGTTAATACTGCTTCATACAAATGGTTGCCCTTAAAAAGGCAGTTGGGATAAGTGATTTTCCAATTACACTTTGTTAGCACGACTTCATACAAATGGTTGCCTTTAAGCAGAAAGTTGGGATAAGTGATTTTTCAAGTATACCTTGAATATATGCTGCTTCATACAAATGGTTGCCCTTAAGAAGGCAGTAGGGATAAGCGATATTTTGACTAAACGTCGATTGCAGATTTGAAATCTGCGTCCTCGAATCACCCTAGGACCGACTTTTCAGCCACATCGGAGACAAAAAGTTTTTGACCATTTTTGACACCTTCATCTGAAAATGGTTGCCCATAAAAGGGCAGTTGGGATAAGCAATTTTCAACTTAATATCGCTAAAAGTTACTTGATATACCATTCTAAGCCGTGTCCTAGCAAATACACCGACTCATCTTGACTAACGAGTTCGAAAAACAACTGATAATAGGCGTTTCTAGCTGTTTGCTCACTTTTGCGGTCTCCAACAGTGTAACTTTTGGTCATATCTCGAGATCCATACAAGCTAGAAAAATTTCGATTGCAGATTTGGAATCTACGTCCCCGAATTACCCTAGGACCGACTTTTCATCCAAATCGCTGACAAAAAGTTTTTGACCATTTTTGACACCTTCATCTGAAAATGGTTGCCCATAAAAGGGCAGTTGGGATAAGGAATTTTCGAATAAATATCGCTAAAAGTTACTTGATATACCATTCTAAGCCGTGTCCTAGCAAATACACCGGCTCATCTTGACTAACGAGTTCGAAAAACAACTGATAATAGGCGTTTCCAGAGAACCAGAATCACCGCTTTCGATTTTTAAAAATTTAAATTTTAAATTCCCTGTCCTGGTCGACTGGGTGGAGATTGACGGATGCACACCTTCTTTTGACGCTCTTCAAAATGAGGTATTAACCAACCCTGTATCCCTTCCCAATCTCGAGTTCTAGGGGCGAAAAACAACTGATAATAGGCGTTTCCAGAGAACCGGAACCACCACCTTCGATTTTTAAAAATTTAAATTTTAAATTCCCTGCCCTGGTCGACTGGGTGGAGATAGAGCCATGAAATTCACGGATGCACACCTTCTTTTCACGCTCTTCAAAATGAGGTATGAACCAACCCCGTACCCCTTCCCAATCTCGAGATCTAGGGGGGGGACACCCACCTGCTAATAATAATAATAATAAGTCAAAAGGCATCAAGTGGTTCCCGCCCGACATTTTTCCGTTTATAGTACGGGCTCATTTTCTGGTAAAGTATTTGGTTTCATGCTTTGCGTCTGTTATAACAGTTTCCCAGCTCATCAAGGGCTTTCGGTTCAGGCAATTATCAGCCAGATCAGACAAAGTTCGATTTTTACCCTTTTGACCAGTTTGGTTAATTGTGACCCATTTCATACACTGTAACTCATTTTTCCTACATTTTGACGCTTTGGCCCTATTACGACTTTTGATCCACGCAACGAGAGCGTTCGAACGATACCCATATTGGGTGGTTTTCGACAACTTTTGTTTTTGACCCATTTTGACCCGTTTGGCCATTTTTGACCATTTTGGAGCCCCGTAACTCATTTTTCCTACATTTTGACGCCATGGCCCTATTACAACTTTTTACCTACGCAACGAGAGCTTTCGAATGATACCAATAGCGGCAGGTTTCCGACAACTTTTATTTTTGACCCATTTTGACCGGTTTTGGCCATTTTTGACCCCTTTGAGGCCCGGTAACTCATTTCTCCTACATTTTGGCGCTTTACCCCTATTACAACTATTTACCAACGCAACGAGAGCTTTCGAATGATACCCATATTGGGCGGTTTCCGTCACTTTCAATTTTGACCATTTGCAGCATCACCGTATCGAGTAATTGCGAATTGTGTGACACTATGGTACCCAGGTGCCCGGAGGGTCTTCCCGCATCGGGTGCCACCCTACATGCCAAATTTCAGGCCAACTAGTTGACTCTAGCTCGAGATAAAGGCGGAAAACCCCTTCAAACGGCCGTTTTGGCCGTTTTTGGCCATTTTTGACCCTTTTTCGCCTCATAACTCAAAATAGGTACATTTTCAGGCCTTGACCCAATTACAACTTTTTCATTACTCGCCGAGAGCTTTCGAATGATACCAAAATTAGCTCATTTGGACAACTTTTTTATTTTACTCATTTTTACTCACGGGGGTGCTCCGGGAGCACCTCTGCTCCCCCGGGGCTCCCCGCGCTTCCGGGAGCAGTTCAAGTCAAGACCTTCAAAATGAGGTATCAACCACCTCTCTACCCCTTCCCAATCTCGAGATAGAGGGGGGGGACACGAAAATGTGGACAATAATAAGAATAAGTCAAAAGGCATCAAGTGGTTCCCGCCCGTCATTTTTCCGTTTATATACAAAATGGTTTCATTTTTAGGAAAAGTATTGAGATTAGCATGTGGCGTCTGTTACAACCTTTTATCTACTCAACGAGTGCTTTCGAATGACACCGGTATCGACCGGATCCGACAATTTTCAATTTTGACCCATTTTGACCGTCTCTGGCCATTTTTGACCCCTTTGGAGCCCCGTAACTAATTTTTCCTACGTTTTGGCGCTTTGGCCCTATTACAACTTGTTATCCACGCAACGAGAGCTGTCGAATTGTATCCATATTGGGGGGTTTCCGACAACTTTTAATTTTGACCCATTTTGACCATTTTTGGCCATTTTTGACCCCTTTGAGGCCCCGTAACTCATTTGTCCTACATTTTGGCGCTTTA
This sequence comes from Trissonchulus latispiculum, assembly GCA_030248195.1. Lineage (NCBI taxonomy): Eukaryota > Metazoa > Nematoda > Enoplea > Enoplida > Ironidae > Trissonchulus > Trissonchulus latispiculum. The sequence continues at coordinate 71,128 of JASAND010021718.1, forward strand.
CCCCTATTACAACTTTTTACCTACGCAACGAGAGCTTTCGAATGATACCCATATTGGGGGGTTTCCGTCACTTTCAATTTTGACCATTTGCAGCATCACCGTATCGAGTAATTGCGAATTGTGTGACACTATGGTGCCGAGATGCATGGAGGGTCTTCCCGCATCGGGTGCCACCCTACATGCAGGATTTCAGGCCAACTAGTTGACTCTAGCTCGAGATAAAGGCGGAAAACCCCTTCAAACGGCCGTTTTGGACGTTTTTGGCCAGTTTTGACCGTTTTTCGCCTCATAACTCAAAATAGGTATGTTTTCAGGCCTTGACCCAATTACAACTTTTTCATTACTCGTTGAGAGCTTTCGAATGATACCAAAATTAGCTCATTTGGACAACTTTTTTATTTTACTCATTTTTACTCACGGGGGTGCTCTGGGAGCACCTCTGCTCCCCCGGGGCTCTCCGCGCTTCCGGGAGCAGTTCAAGTCAAGACCTTCAAAATGAGGTATCAACCACCTCTCTACCCCTTCCCAATCTCGAGATAGACAGGGGGGACACGAAATTGTGGACAATAATAAGAATAAGAAGAATAATAAACATGTCCAGAACATAGGGTTCCAAACCCTTTGGAAAAGGGCGGGAACCCAATAAGAAGAACAAGCGAAGTAGCGAGAATGGGTTGCCGCGGCATTTTCCGTTTATAGATGGCTATATCTCCCAAAAGAGGCACCTTTGTGACCCAGTATAGTCTGCTTCGTGTAGTCCGTATCGAGAGCTCTCAATAGAGTACCATATTGACCATATTTAGAGTTGTTAAGATTTTTGGTCATTTTGGTAGATTTTGACCATTTTTGACCCCTTTGAAGCTCCGTACCTCAATTTTCGTACATTTTGGCGGCTTGGCCCTGTTACAACTTTTTATGTACGCAACGAGAGCTTTCGAATGACACCGATATGAGCTCGATCCGAGAACTTTCAATTTTGAGCCATTTTGACCGTTTTTGGCCATTTTTGACCATTTTTCGCCTCATAACTCAAAATGAGTGCATTTTCAGGCCCTGACCCAATTACAACTTTTTCATTACTCGTCGAGAGCTTTCGAATGATACCAAAATTAGCTCATTTGGACAACTTTTTTATTTTACTCATTTTTACTCACGGGGGTGCTCCGGGAGCACCTCTGCTCCCCCGGGGCTCCCCGCGCTTCCGGGAGCAGTTCAAGTCAAGACCTTCAAAATGAGGTATCAACCACCTCTCTACCCCTTCCCAATCTCGAGATAGAGGGGGGGGACAAGAATCCGGAGAATAAATAATAAATAATAAATAACGGACATACTCAACACAAAGGGTTGCCTTTTTGAGAAAAAAGCGGCAACCCAACAAGCAAATTGGCATGAATGGGTTGCTGCTGTCAGTTTTTCCTCTTATAAACAAGTCAATTTTCCGTCACGAAATCCGTAAATTTTCCTGAAATCTATTTCATTTTCGAAATCAGCGCCATCGAATTAGTCTATGGCCCAGCCTTCAGGAAAATCGGACACAAAAAATTCATTGGTACCAAATCCGGGTTTTCGGTAATTCCCGGATTTTCAGTTTTTCAGCCATAACTTTCGCTAGGCGCATTTCCGGAAAATGTCGCAAGAAGGAAAGTTGTTCAGCTCGACGAGCTCTTTCATTTGAGTATATACCATATTGACTACTTTTGAAGAACTTTTTCAAAATTCGGAAATTTCCGGGTCCTATATCTCGAAATCTGTAAATTTTCCGGAAATCTCGATTTCAGTTTCGAAATCAGCGTGGTCGAATTACCCTATGACCAACTTTTGAGAGAAATCGGAGACAAAAAATATTTTGGTCCAAAATCCGGGTTTTCGGGAATTCCCGGATTTTCAGTTTTTCGGCCATAACTTTCGCTAGGCGCATTTCCGGAAAATGTCGCAAGAAGGAAAGTTGTTCAGCTCGACGTGACCTTTCATTTGAGTACCATATTGACCACTTTTGGAGAAATTTTTCAAAATCCGGAATTTTCCGGGTCGAATATCTCGAAATCCTGAAATTTTCCGGAAATTTCGATTTCAGTTTCGAAATCAGCGTGGTCGAATTACCCTATGACCAACTTTTAAGCAAAATCGGAGACAAAAAATTTTTACGTTTCCCTTGGTCCCCCCTTACCATTCTAAAAAATTCCGGGTACCGCCATTTCCGGAATCCGGGAAGTACCGAACTGCCCGCGCTTCCGGGAGCACTTTAGGTCACCCCCAACTCCCCCTGAAAATTTCAGCCGGATCGGTCGAGCCAATCAAAAGTTAGAGGGGGGGGACAAGAATCCGGAGAATAATAAATAAATAACTAGCGCTACTGCAAGAATGTGTTGCCCACAACACATTCCTTTGTGGTATAGATTTTTCTAGATATATACATGTTAAGCTGTTTCTGTTCAGGAAATCTGTCCCAGGACTCAAAGAGCTTTCAATTAAGCACCATATTGCCCATGTTTCAACGAGTTTTTGAAAATCCGGTATTTTCCGGAAATTCCGGATTTTCCAATCTGCGGGCACAACTTTCGCTAGAAGCATTTCCGGAAAATACGGCAATGATAAAAATTAGTCAGCTCGACGAGCTCTTTCATTTGCGTACCACATCAACCACTTTTGGAGAATTTTTTCAAAATCCGAATTTTCCGGGTCGAATATCTCGAAATCCGTAAATTTTCCGGAAATTTCGATTTTAGTTTCGAAATCAGCGTGGTCAAGTTACCCTATGACCGACTTTTGAGCCAAATCGGAGACAAAAAATTTTTGACCAAATTTTGGATTTTTGAAATTTCGCCTTGGTCCCCCCTTATCACCCGAAAAAATCCGAATTTTCAAAATCCGGAATTTCGGAACCATCTTGCTTCCGGGAGATGTCCTAGTCAAGGACTTCAAAAAAAGGTATCAACCACCCCTGTACCACTTCCCAATCTCGAGATCTAGGGGGGGGACAGACGGATAATAATAAGCACAGAACGATAACAAAGTGTTGCCCATTCCTTTTGGAAAAGTGGGCAACACAACTAGCGCTACTGCAAGAATGTGTTGCCCACAACAGGTTTTTCTGTTTATTTTTCAGCCATAACTATCGCTAGAGGCATTTTCGGAAAATGACGCAAGAAGGAAAGTTGCTCAGCTCGACGAGATCTTTCATTTGAGTACCATATCGACCACTTTTGGTGAAATTTTTCAAAATCCGGAATTTTCCGTGTCCAATATCTCGAAATCCGTAAAATTTCCGGAAATTTCGATTTCAGTTTCGAAATCAGCGTGGTCGAGTTACCCTATGACCAACTTTTGAGCGAAATCGGAGACAAAAAATTTTTGACCAAATTCCGGATTTTGAAATTTCGCCTTGGTCCCCCCTTACCAACCGAAAAATTCCGGGATTCGCCATTCCCGGAATCCGGAAGGTACCGGAGCCATCTCGCTTCCGGGAGATGTCCTAGCCAAGGGCTTCAAAATAAGGTATCAACCACCCCTGTACCCCTTCACAATCTCGAGATCTAGGGGGGGGACAGACGGATAATAATAATAATAATAAGCACAGACCAATAACAAGGTGTTGCCATTTCCTTTGGAAAAGTGGGCAACACAATAATAAATAACGGACATACCCAACACAAAGGGTTGCCTTTTTGTGAAAAAGCGGCAACCCAACAAGCTAATTGGCATGAATGGGTTGCCGCTGCATTTTTCCTCTTATCAATATGTCAATTTTCCGTGTCGAGTACCACGAAATCCGGAAATTTTCCGGAAATTTCGATTTCAGTATCGAAATCAGCGTGGTCGAATTGCCCCATGACCAACTTTTAAGCAAAATCGGAGACAAAAAATTTTTCCGTTCAAAATCCGGGTTTCCGGGAATTCCCGGATTTTCAGTTTTTCGGCCATAACTTTCGCTAGACGCATTTCCGGAAAGTGTCGCAAGAAGAAAAGTTGTTCAGCTCGACGCGCTCTTTCATTTGAGTACCATATCGACCACTTTTGGAGAAATTTTTCAAAATCCGGAATTTTCCGGGTCGAATATCTCGAAATCCGGAAATTTTCCTGAAATTTCGATTTCAGTATCGAAATCAGCGTGGTCGAATTGCCCCATGACCAACTTTTAAGCAAAATCGGAGACAAAAAATTTTTCCGTTCAAAATCCGGGTTTCCGGGAATTCCCGGATTTTCAGTTTTTCGGCCATAACTTTCGCTAAACGCATTTCCGGAAAGTGTCGCAAGAAGAAAAGTTGTTCAGCTCGACGCGCTCTTTCATTTGAGTACCATATCGACCACTTTCGGAAAAAAATTTCAAAATCCGGAATTTTCCGGTTCCGATATCTCGAAATCCGTAAATTTTCCGGAAATTTCAATTTCAGTTTCGAAATCAGCGTGGTTGAATTACCCTATGACCAACTTTTAAGTGAAATCGGAGACAAAAAAGTTTTACGTTTCCCTTGGTCCCCCCTTACCATTCTAAAATATTCCGGGATTCGCCATTCCCGGAATCCGGGAAGTACCGAACTGTCCGCGCTTCCGGGAGCACTTTAGGTCACCCCCAACTCCCCCTGAAAATTTCAGCCGGATCGGTCCAGCCAATCAAAAGTTAGAGGGGGGGACACATTCGGCAAGAAATAATAAATAAATAAATAACGGACATACCCAACTTAAAGGGTTGCCTTTTTGTGAAAAAGCGGCAACCCAATAATAAGAATAATAAACATGTCCAGAACATAGGGTTCCAAACCCTTTGGAAAAGGGCGGGAACCCAATAAGAATAATAATAAACAGACAATAGTAATGGTTGCCCTCTTCCTTTGGAAAGGTGGGCAACACAATAAAGAAACTTTCCCATAACAAAGGGTTGTCTTTTTTTTAAAAAAATGCGACAACCCAATAATAAGAAGAATAAACAGACAGTAGAAAGGGTTGCCCTCTTCCTTTGGAAAGGTGGGCAACACAACTAGCGCTACAGCAAAAACGTGTTGCCCACAACACGGCCCTTTGGGGTTAACACTAGTTTTTCGTACATTTTCATGCCTTGGCTCAATTACAGCTTTTTCTTAGCTCGTTGAAAGCTTTCGAATGATACCAAAACCAACAGGATACGACAAATTTCATTTTTGATCGATTTTGCAAAATGGTTGCCCATAAAAGGGCAGTTGGGATAAGAGATTTTTGATAACTATTGCTGAAAGGTATTTAATACTGCTTCTTAAAAGGTATCCTAGTAAATCCACCAGCTCAACTCGACTAAGAAGTTCAAAATCTCTTATATCAAGAGTTTCTGGCCAGTTTGCTCACTTTTGCGGTCTCCAACAGTGTAACTTTTGGTCATATCTCGAGATACATAAGGACTAGAAAAATTTCGATTGCAGATTTCGAATCTACGTCCCTGAGTTACCCTAAGACCAACTTTTGAGTGAAATCGGAGACAAAAAATTTTTGACCAAAATTTGGATTTTTGAAATTTCGCCTTGGTCCCCCCTTACCATCCGAAAAAATCGGAATTTTCAAAACCCGGAATTTCGAAACCATCTTGCTTCCGGGAGATGTCCTAGTCAAAGGCTTCAAAATAAGGTATCAACCACCCCTGCACCCCTTCCCAATCTCGAGATCTAGGGGAGGGGACAGACGGATAATAATAATAAGCACAGACCAATAACAAGGTGTTGCCATTTCCTTTGGAAAAGTGGGCAACACAACTAGCGACTGCGAGAGTGTGTTGCCCACCTGCACATTCCATTTAGGTCACAGCTTTATTTCCTAAGACTTTGATAGCCTCTCGTTCAAGAAATGCGTGCTTCTGCAATATGCTTGGTTTTATTCGAATACAATAATGACGACACCTTCGTCCTAAAATGGTTGCCCTTAAAAGGGCAGTTGGGATAAGTGATTTTTATATTACACTTTGTTAACACTACTTCATACAAATGGTTGCCCTTAAAAAGGCAGTTGGGATAATTACGAATTACCTTATAACCGACTTTTCAACCAAATCGGAGACAAAAAGTTTTTGACCATTTTTGACACCTTTACCTGAACATGGTTGCCCATAAAAGGGCAGTTGGGATAAGCAATTTTCAACTACATATCGCTAAAAGTTACTTGATATACCATTCTAAGCGTGTCCTAGCAAATACACCGGCTCATCATGACTAACCAGTTCAAAAAACACGGATATTAGGTGTTTCTGGGCAGTTTGCTCACTTTTGCGGTCTCCAACAGTGTAACTTTTGGCCATATCTCGAGGTTCTCAAAAGGTAGAAAAATTTCGATTACAGATTTGGAATCTGCGTCCCGGAATTACCTTATAACCGACTTTTCAACCAAATCGGAGACAAACAGTTTTTGACCATTTTTGACACCTTTACCTGAACATGGTTGCCCATAAAAGGGCAGTTGGGATAAGCAATTTTCAACTACATATCGCTAAAAGTTACTTGATATACCATTCTAAGCGTGTCCTAGCAAATACACCGGCTCATCATGACTAACCAGTTCAAAAAACACGGATAGTAGGTGTTTCTGGGCAGTTTGCTCAATTTTGCGGTCTCCAACAGTGTAACATTTGGCCATATCTCGAGATTCTCAAAAGGTAGAAAAATTTCGATTACAGATTTGGAATCTGCGTCCCCGAATTACCTTATAACCGACTTTTCAACCAAATCGGAGACAAACAGTTTTTGACCATTTTTGACACCTTTACCTGAACATGGTTGCCCATAAAATGGCAGTTGGGATAAGCAATTTTCAACTACATATCGCTAAAAGTTACTTGATATACCATTCTAAGCGTGTCCTAGCAAATACACCGGCTCATCATGACTAACCAGTTCAAAAAACACGGATATTAGGTGTTTCTGGGCAGTTTGCTCACTTTTGTCGTCTCCAACAGTGTAACTTTTGGCCATATCTAGAGATTCTCAAAAGCTAGAAAAATTTCGATTGCAGATTTGGAATCTGCGTCCCCGAATTACCCTATCACCGTCATTTCAACAAAATTGGAAGCAAAAGTTTTTTGACCATTTTTGAGAATCGCCTTCTCAGAGAACCAGAACCACCCCGTTACGATTTTTAAAAATTTAAATTTTAAATTCCCTGCCCTGGTCGACTGGGTGGGGGTAGAGCGATGAAATTCACGGATGCACACCTTCTTTTCACGCTCTTCAAAATGAGGTATGAACCAACCCTGTACCCCTTCCCAATCTCGAGATCTAGGGGGGGACACCCACCTGCTTTTGAGAATCGCCTTGACAGAGAACCAGAACTACCACCTTCCATTTTTAAAAATTTAAATTTTAAATTCCCTGCCCTGGTCGACTGGGTGGAGATAGAGTGATGAAATTCATGGATGCACACCTTCTTTTCACGCTCTTCAAAATGAGGTATGAACCAACCCTGTACCCCTTCCCAATCTCGAGATCTAGGGGGGGGGACACCCACCTGCTAATAATAATAAGAATAATAAATCCTACCGGCATCAACGGGTTGTCGCAGCCATTTTTCTTCTTATCTACTGGGCCAAAACTCAGTTTTGGCACATATGCAAGATTTGGCCCTATTCTCTCCCTATTTGGCTTTCTCTCAGCTCGATGAGAGCTTTCGAATGATACCGAAATTAGCAGGATTCGGCAACTTTCATTTTTGACCGATTTTAAAAATATCAGCGTATCGAGGGTCAAAACGCAATTTTGCTACATTTTCAAGATTTAGCCCCATTACAACTTTTTCTCAGCTCGATGAGAGCTTTCGAATGATACCAATATTGCCCCGAACCGACGGCTTTCAATTTTGACCATATTTGCATAATGGTTGCCCATAAAAGGGCAGTTGGGATAAGAGATTTTCGATAATTATTGCTAAACGTTATTTAATACAGCCTCTCAGAAGATATTCTAGCAAATCCACCAGCTCAGCTTGACTAACAGGGTCAAAAACTCTTATATTAGGCGTTTCTGGGCAGTTTGCTCACTTTTGCGGTCTCCAACAGTGTAACTTTTGGCCATATCTCGAGATCCACAAGGGTTAGGAAAATTTCGATTGCAGATTTGGAATCTACGTCCCCGGGTTACCCTAGGATCAACTTTTGAACCAAATCGGAGACAAAAAATTTTTGACCATTTTTTAGAATCGCCTTGGTCCCCCCTTACGATTTTAAAAATTCCGGGAGCCGCCATTCCCGGAATCCGGGAGATATCGGGCTGCCCCCACTTCCGGTACTACTTCATGCCACCCTACTACTGTGGTGAGAATTTCAGCCCGATCGGTCCAGCCAATCTCGAGAAAAAGGGGGGGGACAAAGTGTTGACCGGAATAATAAATAAAGAAACTTAGCCATATCAAAGGGTTGTCTTTTTTTTAAAAAAATGCGACAACCCAATAAGTCAAAAGGCATCAAGTGGTTCCCGCCCGACATTTTTCCGTTTATAGTACGGGCTCATTTTCTGGTAAAGTATTGAGATTAGCATTTTGCGTCTATTACAACTTTTTATCTACGCAACGAGAGCTTTCGAATGACACCAGTATTAATCGGATACGACCATTTTCAATTTTGACCCATTTTGACGGTTTTTACTATTTTTGACCCTTTTGGGGCTCCGTAACTCATTTTTCCTACATTTTGGAGCTTCGGTCCTATTACCACTTTTTATCTACTCAACGAGAGCTTTCGAATGACATCGGTATCGATCGGATCCGACAATTTTCAATTTTGACCCATTTTGACCTGTTTCTGGCCATTTTTGACCCCTTTGAGGCCCCGTAACTCATTTTTCCTACACTTTGACGCCTTGGCCCTATCACAACTTTTTATCCACGCAACGAGAGCTTTCGAATGATATCCATATTGGGGGGTTTTCGTCACTTTCAATTTTGACCATTGGCAGCATCACCGTATCGAGTAATTGCGAATTGTGTGACACTATGGTACCCAGGTGCCCGGAGGGTCTTCCCGCATCGGGTGCCACCCTACATGCCAAATTTCAGGCCAACTAGTTGACTCTAGCTCGAGATAAAGGCGGAAAACCCCTTCAAACGGCCGTTTTGGCCATTTTTGGCCATTTTTGACCATTTTCGGCCTCATACCTCAAAATGGGTGCATTTTCAGGCCTTGACCCTATTAGAACTTTTTCATTACTCGCCGAGAGCTTTCGAATGATACCAAAATTAGCTCATTTGGACAACTTTTTTATTTTACTCATTTTTACTCACGGGGGTGCTCCGGGAGCACCTCTGCTCCCCCGGGGCTCCCCGCGCTTCCGGGAGCAGTTCAAGTCAAGACCTTCAAAATGAGGTATCAACCACCTCTCTACCCCTTCCCAATCTCGAGATAGACATGGGGGACACGAAATTGTGGACAATAATAAGAATAACTAGCGCTACTGCAAGAATGTGTTGCCCACGACACGTTCCTTTGGGGTATAAATTTTGCTAGACACCTTTTAAGCTGTTTCTGTTCAGGAAATCTGTCCCAGGACTCAAAGAGCTTTCAATTAAATACCATATTGCCCATGTTTCAACGAATTTTTGAAAATCCGGTTTTTTTCCGGAAATTCCGGATTTTCTAATCTGCGGCCATAACTTTCGCTAGAAACATTTCCGGAAAGTATGGTAATGATAAAAATTACTCAGCTTGACGAGCTCTTTCGTTTGAGTACCATATCGACCACTTTTGGAGAAATTTTTCAAAATCCGGAATTTTCCGGATCGAATATCTCGAAATCCGGAAATTTTCCGGAAATTTCGATTTCAGTTTCGAAATCAGCGTGGTCGAGTTACCCTATGACCAACTTTTGAGCGAAATCGGAGACAAAAAATTTTTGACCAAATTTTGGATTTTGAAATTTCGCCTTGGTCCCCCCTTACCAACCGAAAAATTCCGGGATTCGCCATTCCCGGAATTCGGAAGGTATCGGACTGCCCAACTGAGGATCCAATGTCCTAGTCAAGGGCTTCAAAATGAGGTATCAACCACCCCTGTACCCCTTCCCAATCTCGAGATCTAGGGGGGGGACAGACGGATAATAATAATAATAATAATAATAAATCCTACCGGCATCAACGGGTTGTCGCAGCCATTTTCCTCTTATCTAAAGGGCGAAAACTCAGTTTTGGTACATTTTCAGGCTTTGGTGCTATTGCAACTTTTTTCCTACTCGCTAAGAGCTTTCGAATGAGTACCATAGAGTCTACTTTTGTGACAATTCTTAGAAATTCGGTTTTTCCGGGAATTCCCGGATTTTCGGTTTTTCGGCCATAACTTTCGCTGGACGCATTTCCGGAAAATGTCGCAAGAAGGAAAGTTGTTAAGCTCGACGAGCTCTTTCATTTGAGTACCATGTCGACCACTTTCGGAGAAGTTTTCCAAAATCCGGAATTTTCCGGGTCCAATATCTCGAAATCCGTAAACTTTCCGGAAATTTCGATTCCAGTTTCGAAATCAGCATGGTCGAATTACCCTATGACCAACTTTTGAGCAAAATCGGAGACAAAAAATTTTTAAGTCCAAAATCCGGGTTTTCGTGAATTCCCGGATTTTCAGTTTTTCGGCTATAACTTTCGCTAGACGCATTTCCGGAAAATGTCGCAAGAAGGAAAGTTGTCCAGCTCGACGAGCTCTTTCATTTGAGCTCCATATCGACCACTTTTGGGGAAAATTTTCAAATTCCGATATTTTCCGGGGCGAATATCTCGAAATCCGTAAATTTTCCGGAAAATTCGTTATCGGTTTCGAAATCAGCGCGGTCGAATTACCCTATGACCAACTTTTGAGCGAAATCGGAGACAAAAAATTTTTACGTTTCCCTTGGTCCCCCCTTACCATTTTTAAAAATTCCGGGAGCCGCCATTCCCGGAATCCGGGAGATATCGGGATGCCCTTACAAACGGGAGCACTTCAGGTCACCCTACAACTATGGTGAGAATTTCAGCCCGATCGGTCCAGCCAATCTCGAGAAAAAGGGGGGGGACACAAATGTTGACCGGAATAATAAATAAATAAATAAATAAATAAAGAAACTTAGCCATATCAAAGGGTTGTCTTTTTTTTTAAAAAATGCGACAACCCAATAAATCCTACCGGCATCAACGGGTTGTCGCACCATTTTCCTCTTATCTAAAGGGCGAAAACTCAGTTTTGGTACATTTTCAGGCTTTGGTGCTATTGCAACTTTTTTCCTACTCGCTAAGAGCTTTCGAATGAGTACCATAGAGTCTACTTTTGTGACAATTCTTAGAAATTCGGTTTTTCCGGGAATTCCCGGATTTTCGGTTTTTCGGCCATAACTTTCGCTGGACGCATTTCCGGAAAATGTCGCAAGAAGGAAAGTTGTCCAGCTCGACGAGCTCTTTCATTTGAGCTCCATATCGACCACTTTTGGGGAAAATTTTCAAATTCCGATATTTTCCGGGGCGAATATCTCGAAATCCGTAAATTTTCCGGAAAATTCGTTTTCGGTTTCGAAATCAGCGCGGTCGAATTACCCTATGACCAACTTTTGAGCGAAATCGGAGACAAAAAATTTTTACGTTTCCCTTGGTCCCCCCTTACCATTTTTAAAAATTCCGGGAGCCGCCATTCCCGGAATCCGGGAGATATCGGGATGCCCTTACAAACGGGAGCACTTCAGGTCACCCTACAACTATGGTGAGAATTTCAGCCCGATCGGTCCAGCCAATCTCGAGAAAAAGGGGGGGACACAAATGTTGACCGGAATAATAAATAAATAAATCCTACCGGCATCAACGGGTTGCCGCGCATTTTCCTCTTATTCCTCTGTGCTTATATTGGCTCGGGCTAAAACTCAGTTTTGGAACATTTTCAGACTTTGACCCTATCACAACTTTTTCCCTACACGCTGAGAGCTTTCGAATAAGTACCATATTGACAACTTTTAGGACAATTTTTAAAATTCCGGTTTTTCCGGAAATTACTGATTTTCCAATCTGCGGCCATAACTTTCGCCAGAAACATTTTCAGAAAATACGATAATGATAAAAATTACTCAGCGCGACGAGCTCTTTTATTTGAGTACCATATCGACCAGTTTCGGAAAAATTTTTCAAAATCCGGAATTTTCCGGGTTGAATATCTCGAAATCCGTAAATTTTCCGGAAATTTCGATTACGGTTTCGAAATCAGCGTGGTCGAATTACCCTAAGATCAACTTTTGAGCGAAATCGGAGACAAAAAATTTTTAAGTCCAAAATCTGGGTTTTCGTGAATTCCCGGATTTTCAGTTTTTCGGATATAACTTTCGCTAGACGCATTTCCGGAAAATGTCGCAAGAAGGAAAGTTGTTCAGCTCGGCGAGCTCTTTCATTTGAGTACCATATCGACCACTTTTGGAGAAATTTTTCAAAATCCGGAATTTTCCGGGTCGAATATCTCGAAATCCGGAAATTTTCCGGAAATTTCGATTTCAGTTTCGAAATCAGCGTGGTCGAGTTACCCTATGACCAACTTTTAAGCAAAATCGGAGACAAAAAATTTTTACGTTTCCCTTGGTCCCCCCTTACGATTTTTAAATTTCCGGGAGCCGCCATTCCCGGAATCCGGGAGATATCGGGATGCCCTTATAAACGGGAGCACTTCAGGTCACCCTACAACTATGCTGAGAATTTCAGCCCGATCGGTCCAGCCAATCTCGAGAAAAAGGGGGGGGACACAAATGTTGACCGGAATAATAAATAAACAAGCTTATTTGCATGAATGGGTTGCCGCTGTCATTTTTCCTCTTATAAACAAGATATGTCAATTATCCTACGATATTACTCCTTGTCCCTATGACAACTTTTTATATACCCAAAGAGATCATTCGATTGATACCCATATTGTCGTTTTTCCATAACTTTGTTTTTGACCCATTTTGGCCGGCTTTGGCCATATTTGACCCCTTCGAGGCCCCGTAACTCATTTTCTGGACATTTTGGTGCTTTGGCCCTATTACAACATTTTATCTACGCAACGAGAGCTTTCGAATGATATCCATATTGGGCGGTTTCTGTTACTTTCAATTTTGACCCATTTTGACCGATTTTGGCCATTTTTCACCATTTTTCGCCTCATAACTCAAAATGAGTGCATTTTCAGGCCTTGACCCTATTACAACTTTTTCATTACTCGTCGAGAGCTTTCGAATGATACCAAAATTATCTCATTTGGACAACTTTTTTATTTTACTCATTTTTACTCACGGGGGTGCTCCGGGAGCACCTCTGCTCCCCCGGGGCTCCCCGCGCTTCCGGGAGCAGTTCAAGTCAAGACCTTCAAAATGAGGTATCAACCACCTCTCTACCCCTTTCCAATCTCGAGATAGAGGGGGGGGACAAGAATCCGGAGAAGAAATAATAATAATAAATAATAATAATAATAAATAAATAACGGACATACCCAAGTTAAAGGGTTGCCTTTTTGTTGAAAAAGCGGCAACCCAATAAATAAATAAATAAATAAATAAAGAAACTTAGCCATATCAAAGGGTTGTCTTTTTTTTAAAAAAATGCGACAACCCAATAAATAAATAAAGAAACTTAGCCATATCAAAGGGTTGTCTTTTTTTAAAAAAAATGCGACAACCCAATAATAATAACACGACGAGAATAAGGGTTTGCCCTTTTCCTTCGGAAGTAGCGGCAAACCAATAACACGACGAGAATAAGGGTTTGCCCTTTTCCTTCGGAAGTAGCGGCAAACCAATAACTATATTAATAACTATGATAATTATAATAAATCCTACCGGCATCAACGGGTTGTCGCAGCCATTTTCCTCTTATCTAAAGGGTCAAAACTCAGTTTTGGTACATTTTCAAAACTTGCTTCTATTACAAATTTTTTCCTACTCGTTGTCGGCTTTCAGATGAGTACCATATCGACTACTTTTGAGACAATTTTTGAAAATTCGGGCTTTCCGGGAGTTACCGGATTTTTAGTTTTTCGGTTATAACTTTCGCTAGGCGGATTTCCGGAAGATCCCGCAAGCAGGAAATTTGTTCAGCTCGACGTGCTCTTTCATTTGAGCCCCATATCGACCACTTTCGGAGAAATTTTTCAAAATCCGGAATTTTCCGGATCGAATATCTCGAAATCCGTAAATTTTCCGGAAATTTCGATTTCAGTTTCGAAATCAGCGTGGTCGACTTACCCTATGACAACCTTTTTAGCAACATCGGAGACAAAAATTTTTAAGTCCAAAATCCGGGTTTTCGTGGATTCCCGGAGTTTCAGTTTTTCGGCTATAACTTTCGCTAGACACATTTCCGGAAAATGTCGCAAGAAGGAAAGTTGTTCAGCTCGGCGAGCTCTTTCATTTGCGCCCCATATCGACCACTTTCGGAGAAATTTTTCAAAATCCGGAATTTTCCGGATCGAATATCTCGAAATCCGGAAATTTTCCGGAAATCTCGATTTCAGTTTCGAAATCAGCGTGGTCGACTTACCCTATGACCAACTTTTAAACAAAATCGGAGACAAAAAATTTTTACGTTTCCCTTGGTCCCCCCTTACGATTTTTAAAATTCCGGGATTCGCTATTCCCGGAATCCGGGAGATATCGGGATGCCCTTACAAACGGGAGCACTTCAGGTCACCCTACAACTATGGTGAGAATTTCAGCCCGATCGGTCCAGCCAATCTCGAGAAAAAGGGGGGGACACAAATGTTGACCGGAATAATAAATAAATAAATAAATAAATAAAGAAACTTAGCCATAACAAAGGGTTGTCTTTTTTTTAAAAAAATGCGACAACCCAATAATAATAAGCACAGACCAATAACAAAGTGTTGCCCATTCCTTTGGAAAAGTGGGCAACACAATAAATCCTACCGGCATCAACGGGTTGTCGCAGCCATTTTTCCTCTTATCTACTGGCCAAAACTCAGTTTTGGCACATATGCAAGATGTGGCCCTATTACAGCTTTCTCTCAGCTCGATGAGAGCTTTGGAATGATACCGAAATTAGCAGGATTCGGCAACTTTCATTTTTGACCGATTTTAAAAATATCAGCGTATCGAGGGTCAAAACGCAACTTTGCTACATTTTCAAGATTTGGCCCTATTACAACTTTTTCTCAGCTCGATGAGAGCTTTCGAATGATACCAATATTGCCCCGAACCGACAGCTTTCAATTTTGACCATATTTGCATAATGGTTGCTCATAAAAGGGCAGTTGGGATAAGAGATTTTCGATAAATATTGCTAAACGTTATCTAATACAACCTCTTAAAAGGTATTCTAGCAAATCCACCAGCTCAACTTGACTAACAAAGTCAAAAACTCTTATATTAGGCGTTTCTGGGCAGTTTGCTCACTTTTGCGGTCTCCAACAGTGTAACTTTTGGCCATATCTCGAGATCCACAAGGGTTAGAAAAATTTCGATTGCAGATTTGGAATCTACGTCTCCGGCTTACCCTAGGATCAACTTTTGAACCAAATCGGAGACAAAAAATTTTTGACCATTTTTTAGAATCGCCTTGGTCCCCCCTTACGATTTTAAAAATTCCGGGAGCCGCCATTCCCGGAATCCGGGAGATATCGGGCTGCCCCCATTTCCGGTACCACTTCATGCCACCCTACTACTATGGTGAGAATTTCAGCCCGATCGGTCCAGCCAATCTCGAGAAAAAGGGGGGGGACAAAGTGTTGACCGGAATAATAAATAAAGAAACTTAGCCATATCAAAGGGTTGTCTTTTTTTTTAAAAAAATGCGACAACCCAATCCTACCGGCATCAACGGGTTGTCGCAGCCGTTTTCCTCTTATCTAAAGGGCAAAAACTCAGTTTTGGTACAGTTTCATTCTTTGGTGCTATTGCAACTTTTTTCCTACTCGCTAAGAGCTTTCGAATGAGTACCATAAAGTCTACTTTTGTGACAATTCTTAGAAATTCGGTTTTCCGGGAATTCCCGGATTTTCGGGTTTTCGGCAATAACTTTCGCTAGGCGCATTTCCGGTAGAAGTCGCAAGAAGGAAAGGTGTTCAGCTCGACGAGCTCTTTTATTTGAGTACCATATAGACCAGTTTCGGAAAAAATTTTCAAAATCCGGAATTTTCCGGGTCCAATATCTCGAAATCCGTAAATTTTCCGGAAATTTCGATTTCAGTTTCGTAATCAGCGCCATCGAATTAGTCTATGGCCAACTTTTCAGCAAAATCGGAGACAACAAATTTTTTGGTCCAAAATCCGGGTTTTCGGGAGTTCCCGGATTTTCCGTTTTTCGGCCATAACTTTTGCTACACGCATTTTCGGAAAATGTCGCAAGAAGGAAAGTTGCTCAGCTCGACGAGCTCTTTCATTTGAGTACCATATTGACCACTTTTGGAGAAATTTTTAAAAATCCGGAATTTTCCGGGTCGAATATCTCGAAATCCGTAAATTTTCCGGAAATTCCGATTTCAGTTTCGAAATCAGCGAGGTCGAGTTGCCCTATGGCCAACTTTTGAGCGAAATCGGAGACAAAAATTTTCGACCATTTTTTAGAATCGCCTTGGTCCCCCCTTACGATTTTAAAAATTCCGGTAGCCGCCATTCCCGGAATCCGGGAGATATCGGGCTGCCCCCGCTTCCGGTTCCACTTCAGGTCACCCTACAACTATGGTGATAATTTCAGCCCAATCGGCCCAGCCAATCTCGAGAAAAAGGGGGGGACAAAGTGTTGACCGGAATAATAAATAAAGAAACTTAGCCATATCAAAGGGTTGTCTTTTTTTAAAAAAATGCGACAACCCAATAATAATATTAAGAATAAACATGTCCAGAACATAGGGTTCCAAACCCTTTGGAAAAGGGCGGGAACCCAATAATAATAATAATAAATCCTACCGGCATCAACGGGTTGTCGCGCATTTTCCTCTTATTCCTCTGTGCTTATATTGGCTCGGGCTCAAACTCAGTTTTGGAACATTTTCAGACTTTGGCTCTATCACAACTTTTCTACTATCCCTACTCGCTGAGATCTTTCGAATAAGTACCATATTGACAACCTTTAGGACAATTTTTAAAATTCCGGTTTTTCCGGGAATTCCCGGATTTTCAGTTTTTCGGCTATAACTTTCGCTAGGCGCATTTCCGGAAAATGTCGCAAGAAGGAAAGTTGTTCAGCTCGGCGAGCTCTGTCGTTTGAGTACCATATCGACCACTTTTGGAGAAATTGTTCAAAATCCGGAATTTTCCGGGCCAATATCTCGAAATCCGTAAATTTTCCGGGAATTTAAATTTCAGATTCGACATCAGCACCACCGACTTACCCTATGACAAACTTTTAAGCAAAATCCGAGACAAAAAATTTTTAAGTCCAAAATCCGGGTTTTCGTGAATTCCCGGATTTTCAGTTTTTCGGCTATAACTTTCACTAGACGCATTTCCGGAAAATTTCGCAAGAAGGAAAGTTGCTCAGCTCGACGAGATCTTTCATTTGAGCACCATATCGACCACTATTGGAGAAATTTTTCAAAATCCGGAATTTTCCGGGTCGAATATCTCGAAATCCGGAAATTTTCCGGAAATTTCGAGTTCAGTTTCGAAATCAGCGTGGTCGACTTACCCTATGACCAACTTTTAAGCAAAATCGGAGACAAAAAATTTTTACGTTTCCCTTGGTCCCCCCTTACCATTTTTAAAAATTCCGGGAGCCGCCATTCCCGGAATCCGGGAGATATCGGGATGCCCTTACAAACGGGAGCACTTCAGGTCACCCTACAACTATGGTGAGAATTTCAGCCCGATCGGTCCAGCCAATCTCGAGAAAAAGGGGGGGACACAAATGTTGACCGGAATAATAAATAAATAAATAAATAAAGAAACTTAGCCATATCAAAGGGTTGTCTTTTTTTAAAAAAAATGCGACAACCCAATAATAATAAACAGACAATAGTAATGGTTGCCCTCTTCCTTTGGAAAGGTGGGCAACACAATAATAAAGGGACATACCCAGATGAAAGGGTTGCCTTTTTGTGTAAAAAGCGGCAACCCAATAATAACACGACGAGAATAAGGGTTTGCCCTTTTCCTTCGGAAGTAGCGGCAAACCAATAATATAAAATGAATAAACTGCCGTAAAAAATATATAGTTGAAAAACCCGATAGTATAGGGCATTTTTGTTTTTAAGCACGTTTATGGCATTTTTGTCATTTGTAAGAAGCATTAAATGTTTATATTGGTTTGTGTGTGTACCAGAGAGTTAATCTGAAAAGAGAACCGGGGGGTGGGGTAGGCAAAATGTGAAAAAACGCTATTGTTTGAAAGAACACAATTGTTGCATCATGACCATGATAAAACGTTCGTAAAGGGTTTATCGGAAAACAGAGTTAAGGGGAGCCGAACGCCCTCCGGGGGGGGGGGGTAGTCGCACTGCGTGGGGTTTAGGAAATTGAAAGATGCGGATTTTTCCATACGTAGAAATAGGTCAGCAACTTTTAAAAAGGGTATATCGGAAAACAGAATTAAGGGGGGGGGTCGAACGCCCACCAAAGGGGGGGGGGGGGTCGTCGCACAGCGTGTGATTTAGAAAATTGAATGAATGCAGTTCTTTCCGTACGTAGACGTAGGTCAGTAACTTCTAAAAAGGGTTTATTGGGAAACAGGATGAAGGGGGGCCGAACGCCCTCCATAGGGGGGGGGGGGGTATTGCGCTGCGCCCGGATGGGATAATTTGAAAGAACAGAATTGTTTCAGTATGAGAAAACGTTTCCATACGGTTTTTGGAAAAAAGGATGAAGGGGGCCCGAACGGCCACGGGGGGGGGGGGGTCGTCGCACTGCGAGGGGTTTAGGAAATTGAAAGAATTCAATTTCTTCCGTACGTAGGATGTAAGTCAGCAACTTCTGAAAAGGGTTTATCGGAAAACAGGATGAAGGGGGGCCGAACGCCCTCCGGGGGGGGGGGTCGTCGCACTGCGCGGGGTTTAGGCAATTGAAATAAATCAATTTTTTCCGTACGTAGATGTAAGCATATAAGCCATTTTGGACCGGTCCGGACCCTCGTCAGGGCGCCACAGGCCACTGGGTCCACTTTGGAGGGGTCCTCCAATGACAAAAAATGTTCGCCTCATCAAGGGCTTTCATTTGATACCAAATTTGACCACTTTTGGAAAAATCGATTTTTGACCATTTTGTTTCGGTCCGGACCCTGGCCAGGGCGCTACAGGCCACTGGGTCCACCTTGGAGGGGTCCTCCAATGACAAAAAAGTTTGCCTCACCAAGCGCATTCATTTGATACCAAAGTTGGAAACTATTATAAAAACCGATTTTGGACAAGTCCGGAATCCCTGGTCAGGGCGCCAGAGGTCGCTGGGACCACTTTGGAGGGGTCCTCCAATGACAAAAAATGTTCGCCTCACCAACAGCTTTCATTTGCTACGAAAGTTGGAAGGGGGGTGATAACGGGGACGTTATTACCCACATTACAAGACTCTGTGTCCCCGGACGATTCTGCTACAAACAATATGTGTACAATAACATTGAACAAAGATTTCACTTCTTTGGAGGAATTCTCGGAATCAGTCAATTTCCTGCTTTTCTAGGTAAATTTAGGAAAATTTAGGAAAATGATTGCCAGCTCTCCTTGGCTAGATTCTGCCCACCTCCAGTAGCACCTTAATCCTAAATAAAAATACAAGTCAACCCAGATTCGATCAGTACGATCCGGGACCTGCATCTACATACATAGACCCTACCGAGGCAGGTGGTATGTAGCACCGCAACTAAATACTGCTTGACCAAGACTAAGAGTCAACTTATACCAACCAAGCTTGAAATTGTACCTCGTGAGTGCGGCAGAAAACACGCTGAAGAGCAGCATTAAACAAGTTAAATTTGGTAAATTTAGTTTTATCAAACTAAATTAAATTAACAGCACATCACCTTGTTCCGATGTCTATAACCATAACCAGTACTGAAATTAAGGAGATGAATTCCTTAATCCGTTTTCGGGTCTGTTGCTCAAATTTTGCAGAGAGGTAACAAAATAGGCTGAAATTTATTGATTAATTTTAATATACGTATTTTACTTATATACTTAGTTATATTTTACTTATTTCAATTCATTTATTTCCTTCATTCAATCAGTTTTTCTTAATTTACCTTAGCACCTCAAAATCCATTTGTGGGAGAGAAGGGAGTCAAGGGGAAGTTAACCTTTACGGGGATTTCCAAAGGTATTAAACTTTCTATGAGGTAAATCCTACTGATCTGAGTTAAAGGCCAATTACGCGAGGTTTTGCTTTTTCCAAAAATAAATTCTAATTTTTGAAAGGGTTTACCTGAGAAAAAAGTTGCCAGAAAATAATTAGAACCGTTTGTTATTCAAAATTGAAGTTATGATTAGTGCCTATATTTGCCTTTGGCATTCATATGAGGTTTTGCTCTGAAAATTAAGTCTAAATTCAATAAACAGATTTTCTCAGCCCGGAGGCTAATTGTTACTCAACGAAGAAAGATAGAGACCATCTAGAGCACCAATTGAGTCGATTGAGTAAAAACAGTTTCTTTCATTTTCTCATAATTTCTAGCAAAGTCGGCATTAATCATTGGAACCTCATTAGCGCAGCTTTAATGAGTTTTCGACGATCGGTGATGACTTTTGATCCGTTAATCACTTTTCGAGTCCATATGATTCATTTTTTCTTAGCGGGCGGGAATTGAAAGAGAAAAGTTGGACCTTTCTAACCCGGTTTAACGCATCAGGTGAGATTAAACAAACGGAACCAGTTTAACCCTGTACGTGGCGCAAATAAGTCCATTGGAAAACTGAAGTGTTACTTCTCTGTTTCTGGTTAGTCGGATAAATTCCTTCCTAAAATCAGAAAACTTCCATCAATAGGAATCTGTTATTCACAGAATTAGTTGCATTGGTTTGCAATGTCGAAACAGGTGTGTAATCGGTAACTCTGTAAATTTGTTTCCATGATCAGTGAAGGATCATTTTTTCAAAATGAAACTTTAATAAAGCTTCAAGACTAACATACATGTAGCTAAAGCTACATAAATACATTTATACTTAGGTTAGCGATGTTTCAGTGACTGAAACAGAAACTTAAACTTCACTGTTTTGGGAACATACCTGAAACTGAAACTGAAACTGATTTGAGTGAAAAACTGTATCTCGGTAGCTGACTGATCTTGAAACGAGCTGTGATTCTGCCAATGCTTGCCGCACGGGAGGTAGAATAATAGCAAATTTGTTTTATGCTGATTCTGAAGGTTATTTTGAATTTGCGACTCAAACTAAAACTGAAACTGACACTAAAATCGACTACTAAAACAACATTAACATAGGTATGTGCCTACGTATAGTCGTATATACTAAATTTACCTTATACTTTTTCATGGTCGACCTTATTAGGTACCTAGCAATTGAGCCTGTATGCTACCTAGGTTTATTAATTAATTTTAGGTTTACTAATTAATTAAGCTAATAGCCGTTCCCCTCTACTACATTCTAACTCTACTAACTTTAGGTCTGACTAGGTCATACCGGACCTTCGCTTTTTTGCTAAGGATAGACTTAAATCATAAAACTTTTTCCTGCCTTTCAATTTAGTATAGAAGACGGATTTTCACACTTTGTCGCAGAGGCCGGAATCTCAATGTTAATTGTTTTGGCAACCTATACAGGAGGAGGGAAAAGGGGGGATCAGAATTTGGGGGGAAATCCTAGCTGGAAAAATAAGGATAACCCTAGGGATATGAGGATTAGAGGATTGAATGAATTATGTCATTTACAGGCAGATTCATTATCAAACGAATGAGCGATTCTCCAAAACTAATTACAATTAGACTGCCTGGGGCCCTTTCACCCAATCGCTCCGAACCGGCCCACAGACTCTAAGCCTAGCCCGCCAGGAAGTATATCACTCTCCTAGTGCAAGGTCTCTCAAGCAGTAAAATGAGAAGAGGAAATTATTGGAGACTTTGAAGGTTACTTTGATTTGACCCTTCCATCTCAGTGCTTTAGAACTTTTTTAAGACTTGACCAATTGGACTGAAATTTGGTAAGAGTAGTTTTGCTACTCTTAGTGCATTTTCTCAATTCTCAATGGAAGACCAATTTTTGATTTTGCTGAAAAGATGTATATTAGGAATTTTCAGGGTTGCGAAATCGAAAGATGGAGACCCTTTTGCCTTGCCTTTTAGATCTATTTTAGCTAAAGCAGGGATTTAACATTTATGCCTGTAGATACCAGGCGAACCCAAAGTGCAACCCAAAAACGAATAAAAGCCAGTATGCAACTTTTCAGCAAAATCAAACACAAAATTTTTGGTTCACTTTGTTCCTCCTTGAGAATCAAAAACTGTCTGGCAGCTTCTGAAGCAAATAAATAAAATAAATTACCTAAATTTATACTTTTATTCTTTCCTTTTAAAACACTAATATAGGTTTATTTTACGTAAGCCTTGGTATGTGTGCACCAAATATCATTAGTCCCCGCAAAATAGGCGAAAATAAACAATTGGCTTAGGTTACCCGAAGTTAACAAATTATCTAGGATTAGACCTTTATTCTTATTTGCATGCAGTAAGGCAGTGTACGTTACCCAGGTTCACTTTTGCATTGTGTCTGTCGTCATACTCGAAATTGCGGAGGTGTAAACAATTTAGTGGGTAACCTAATTCAACTCCCCGTTGCAACAAAACACATAATGTTCCATTAGATTTTACTTTGGTTAAATGTCATACTATTTTTCTTGCAATTGATTGATCATAGAAATCAAAGGTTTGTGTCATTCCAAGGTTATCTGTTTGCGCAAAGATTAATTACCGCTGAAGCAAGGGAAATAATTTTTCACAGCTTTTCCGCAAAAAAACAGAAGAATTGTGCCAAATGTCAATTTTTTCACACCTCAACAGGTTGAGATGAAAACTTTTTTCCAGTCCCGGCTGTGCAGTTCTCAGCGCCAGTTCTCACTTCGACACAGATCAAAATCTCTACTGAACAATTCATCACTGTGTCAGTTTGTGCAGCAGGTCAAATTCATTTCATGGCTCAAAACCATATGGCGCTTAATGGATGTTTGACGTCTAGGGGGAATAAAATCTACTTGGAGTGATTAATTTGTTAACTTTTGCCGACCCTTTTTGTGGTGCCGTTACCGGACAGGTATCCATCCCAGTATCTCAGCAACCCACTGCCGGTATCCAGTTTTTGAAATGGCGATTTTTCTCCAGGACCACCATCATTTTAGTCGAAGGTTGACAAATTCGGACAACGTCTAAAATTATCTGAGTCAAGGAATGCCTAATGTAGGGAGTTAATCTTTCCAGAAAATAGCACTTGTGACCCGAAACAAGAAGACTTTTTAGGCAAGGTGAGCCTCGAATCCTCAACTTATTTTTTGTTTCAGTACTTTACCACGGAAGCTAAGATTGTCGGAATTTTCTGGTGAACTGAGAACTGTATTGGGTGTTACCACTCCTTTGTTTTCTTGTACTAAGTTTTTGAATAGGCGTGCACTTAATGAGTTTTCCAATTTGTAGCCCCCCACCACTTCTACTAATTTAATCAGTTCCTAATATGAAAGGTTGGTAACATAATGTCAATTTCCTGAAGCAAATGCTTATCCCTCAATAAGGAGAATATCAAATTAAATTTACACCTACAATGTGTGGTTTGTTGTTGTTGTCGTCGTTAAATTGAATTGTAATTAGGATTAAATAAGCCGCTTAATCCACTCTTTATCAGACTTATACGTACAGCCAACAAAATATGACACGACAGAGCGCCACAGTTCGCTTTTACGTTGTGAAAGGCTGAAATCAGGATTGAATGATGTGAAGAAAAGTTTCCAGAGTGGGGATCGAATCATCGATTTTCTGATTCTCTAGTACCTAATGTACGCTACCACTCAGCTATCCCGAGCAGAAAAACTATAAACGCTAATTTCATCTTTTCATCGTGCTCGCAAATTGCCGATATTCAGCACAAAGACTTTTAGGTATCCAAACAAACTTTTCTGTAAGGCTGTTATGGAAGGTGTTACAGCAGATTACTTGTGAAATCTTTCACGACTATCAGTTATAAATTAGACCAGACTGGATTAGTTTAAACAGGAACTTACACAGCGGCACAGCACGACAATACGAAAATGCACAACAGAGTAAAGTTAACAATTTAGTTCCTTGATATTTTGTAACTCATTTGTAGCCGTATACATTGTGCTAAATAGAAATTTTACTGGGCATTTAGTATTTACGTTTCGATTATTATATTATTTACTTAAAGTGTTTCAATTAAAATTTCTTAGATTTTCTAAATCATAATTGCTGTAGATTTTCTGCTTTATTTTCAGACTATTTTCCGTCATGTTTGACAACAGTACAAGCCTAAACGACTACTCCCTACACCAGATCATTCTGATTGTTCTCCCCGTAATCCTGATCATAATTGTGATTGTCCTGGGAAATCTGATCGTCATAATTTCCGTCTGCATCGATACGCGACTTCGATCTCAGGTTCAGAATTGGCTGATCGTTTCGCTGGCAACGGCCGACATGCTGGTCGGTATTCTGATAATGCCGCTGAGTCTAACCTATGAGGTCACGGGGACCTGGCTTTTCGGTCAGGTCCTATGCGAGCTCTGGCTAGCCCTAGACGTACTCTTCGTTACCGCATCGATACTGAATCTTTGTATGATCAGCCTGGATCGATATTGGTCGATCACATCACCGATCGAATACGTTCACAGCTGTCGGTCGTTGCGAAAAATTGGGGTGATGGTGGGGGTGGCTTGGTTGTTGGCTTTTTCGATTTCTTTTCCACCGCTGGTCGGCTGGCGACCGAGCCGGGAGCCCAAGAGTTGTAAACTGTCCGACAATGTAGGTTACGTACTGTACTCTTCGTTCGGTTCCTTTCATGTACCCGTGCTAATCCTGCTAGTTGTCTATATTCGTATCTACGCCATTACGCGGCAGCGTACGGTGCGGCAGCGCAGTAGCGTACAGGCCATCAAACGAACAATTTCTCGAAAGTCCAGTCAAAACAATGTCTCCCTTACTGTGGATAGTTACAGTACAAACGAATCCAATACCGCCAAATACAGTTTCAGAATAGGTGTGCTACAAAGCTATAAGGACGATTCGGACCAGGACTCATTTTTTGCCACCCCTGAGCGAACGCTACTGCGAAAAAAGCAACGCCAACTACGACAAAAAGAAATGAAGGCAACCCTAATTTTGGGGATGATTTTGGGTACCTTTGTGGGTTCGTGGTTACCATTTTTTATCCTCTACACGCTGTCGCCATTCGATCTAATACGGGTAGACAATCTGGTTTTCGACATTGTGTTCTGGCTGGGCTATGTCAATTCTGCCTTCAATCCGATCCTATATACTGTATTTAATACAGAGTTTAGGCGAGCCTTCAAAAGACTGCTGAAACTGGACAAAGTGAAACTTCGCAGCAGAGAAATGTTATAGTTATCAAATCAACACATTGAATCATCCATTGTATATGGTTTTATATGATTAAAAGTTTCTCAAACACGTTTCTTGCCTGGAACACACTGTAGAATACATAATAATAGCAAGAGTACATAATATATAAGAGTGTGACTCTCTGTTATCAGCTCGCGAGCCATGCTTTGCGCGCTAACGCCCGCCCCCTGTAATATCGTACCTAGTGGACGCCCCCCCCCCCGGAAATCAATACCCAGTACGCAATTGCGGATGCTCACTCGTTTCTATAGGAGGGAACCCCCCGTAAATGCGACCTATCATTCTACCACTTCTCACAAACCCGCAAAATACATCCATCATGTCTAAACTGATGAATGATGGGATACATATGCGAGAGGGTGTCTTACTGTAGAAATGAGTGAGCTGAGCATACGCAATTGCGTACTGGATACTGATTTGCGGAGATCCATTAGGAACGCAACTGTCAGTGATTGGTATTTGGTAGGAAAAGATTCTATAACACGATTCAGTGGAATTGCTCGGCAGTTTGACACATAACACTAGACGAATGGTCATATGTCAGACCCTGAATTCAACCACAACTACCAATTTAGTCCAGTACAAGTCGGACAAACCGTTAATGCGTTCTGTGCATTCAAAACTGGCTCTCACAGCCTTAGGACCAGGCTTAGATTGACAGTTGAGTAGTGGCTCAGTGAACACATGGTAATATCCAGCCTGTATGCAAATATGAATTTATGTATTCGAGAACTACATAGCATTCCAGAATATGAGATGATGGAGGCTTACTTCTTCTGTGAAAGGTTGAGAAGAAAAGTTTCCAGGGCGGGGATCGAACCGCCGAGCTTTGGTTTAAGAAGTAGAACGCTCTACCACTGCGCCACATCCCCGGACGTTGAGAATGATTTATTGCACTGATTTCAACCTTTCGAAGTTGCTGACATTTAACATACTCCCCTTGTTAACTTGAAATTCGGCCTCGAATTTCCAGGAATTGCAGGTCGGTCCTCAAATCCAAGTACCATGTGTGGTCTAAGGGCGGCTCCCCGGCTGCCTCCTAACCCGAGGCCATATTACTTCTTTCTTCTTCAAAGCCGGGAGCCTGTATATCAAATCACACAAGAACCAATAACCACCATATTTTAACCCTTAGCACCACGAGGACCACTATATACCAAACCAATTATCTCAAGGACCTGCAATTCCACAATTCCCAGGCATCACAAACGACTTCATCTCCTCAGAGCGGTAAGGTCCTGTCACGGTCGCCAAATGTGAAAGGTTGAAATCAGGATCTGAAAGATGTGAAGAAAAGTTTCCAGGGTGGGGATCGAACCGCCGAGCTTTGGTTTAAGAAGTAGAACGCTCTACCACTGCGCCACATCCCCGGACGTTGAGAATGATTTATTGCACTGATTTCAACCTTTCGAAGTTGCTGATATTTAACACTTCCATAGTGCATAAGTGCTTTCAAGCTGCAGTAGAAACTGTAACTACTAACTGCTAACGATTACGTTAAGAAAACGGCTCCAGTCTTAGTTAGGATTGAGCTCAGGGGCCTGTTTCATAAATACCTATGAACGTTCATAAGTGTATTATTTCATAGGTATACTTTGAGAATGCGTTTCATAATGTCATAAGTTATAAGTATTTTTTCATAAGTGCTTCATAAGTAATTTCATAGGTGATTTCTTGCTGTATTCATAAGCGCTTGTTTCATAAAAATTGTGACCTTCAATATTTCAATGCTATTTTACTTATGAGAATGTCATATTTTTCATTGGTTAGGAGCCTCTTGTGAACTTACGGATTTTAATTAATTACTTACTTTTGCGAAGCCAATCTTTCACAAGGAGTTAGCAGATGAACCGTCTGCATTTCTGTAGCAAAAATGACTCATTTTTTCCAGAAACTCCAACACAAATTTGAACTATTTTTCTGTCGGTGAGGGTAACTCTGTTGGAATATTTCAATAATATGTTTGCTTGCTAGTGTCGCTTTGCAATTATAGTTGGCATGATAAACTTCGTTGATTAAATTTAGAAATTTCAAAATTTGTCTCAAATGTTCATTAAACTAATTTTCAGGATCAGGACATTTGCAACCTATCGATGCTATTCCCTATTAAATCTACCTTTTTCTCAAAGCATAAATAAATATAATATGTATGTATATATAATATACACAAGATAACCGCCGTTTATATATTATCGCTAGTAACTATCGTTTAGGCTCCTATGAAAATTGTCAATGCCACTTATGAATTTCTTTAAATTTTATAAGTGCTTTATGAAACACTTACCTATGACACCTATGAGCCTATGAACCTATGGACTTATGAACTTATGAAAATCCACCTATGAATTTTATGAAACAGGCCCCAGACTTACAGTCTTCTTCATAATCCTCCATCCAATTCTATTTACTGGAGGCAGCAGTCTTCTGCTGTCTCTGATGCTGTAGCATTGTTGTTCATTCGGATCCTGTGCCTGTAAAACCAACGGTTCCTTGGTTAGAATCTAGACTATTGCTCTGGACCTCCCATCCCGCTGCGGCAAGTAGCGTACACCCTATCGCCTGATTCCTACTCTTGGGAATAAGAATATCTTGGACGGAGATGATCCTGATGGCAAATCCTAATTTTTGACCCAGTTTGGAGCAGATAGGTAGTCGCGCCCGTGTCCTTAATTACCATGTCAGGCACCCACTCCTTATGAACTGGTATACCAGAAAGTTAAGCTATTTTGTTGACCACATTAATAAGCTATTAATGTATAATTAACAAGCAAAGCTTTAAAATGATGCTTAGATTTCTTTACAGCTAAAAATATTGAGAAAGTTGTATCGTTTCAAAAACCACTGCGGAAGAGTTTTCTGAGACACTTTCGTTTTCAGTGTGAGTAAACGCAAACTCGTTCTGACATAGCTTTATGAAATTGGTCTCCGAAGTCGCTCAACGGACTCCTCTAATATGATGGCGACCACGCTTATAGCAATTACAGCTTTTATTTTAGTCTTTTATTTTCAGGATAGTTTTCGTTTCCATCTTGAACCGTTCTTCGAAATTTTTATCGTTTCTTGTGTCAGTGAATTCTGTTTGTGCAGAGCGTTTGTTAAAATTATAGTTCTGCAGAAAGTCTGGGATCACGGAAACTTAGTAATAGACGAAGCATTCTACAAGTAACATATTTTGATAAAACACTTGAGATTTGCTTCTGAGGCAAGTAGTCCAAGGCTATCCAAGGCTGGATATCTTGTTCTGAAATATTTCACTAAGGTTCATGCTTGCTCAAGCATATACATCAAGCAGTTTTAAGTTTTAGCAAACAAGAGTGAACTTGTTAAGAGGGAATTTATTTAGGATAATTCAAACCTCACAGGAGCAAATTATAATGCAAATGAGAAAGCTTCGTCAGTGAGAGTGGGAGAGCTTTTAAACCGTCTTTACAGACAGTACCACATCTAAAAGTACAGTCGATATGATTGATGATCGTATCTAGCTAGAATGACGGGATTTGATTTTAGCAAATACATACATATTTCATGCATTACATCTTACTTCGTCATTCCGTATGTCAAGAGTGCTATGGTTAGTCAATGCACAAATTGGTTGAACCAAGAGTAAATAACTGAGACTGTTATGCCTTTTAGCCTGAGGACATGATATGCATCATAACGACCTGACATAACGAAATAAAGATATAAAATTGAGTATACAGAAAGTGCTCCCAAAACTAAGCCCTGATTACAGTTTGTGTGCGTTTATTGGCTAGTACGTTAATGTGTTGAAGCTCAAACTTTGTAGGAGCTGTCTCGTTACTTTCGATATGGACTCTGTAGTACAAAAATTCTGAAAAAGCACTTCAATTTTGTTAAACTGTAAACTACAAAGCTTGGACGCATATTTAATGTCCAATCCTCAAATCACCGATGACAGTTTTACGATCAGAAGATTAGAATGCCAAACTATGGTTCATGATGATCCTAAATTCTATACATATCTCTTGGAACGAGCTGGACGGGCCACGGAGATATAGAAGAGCCATAAAATTATAACCAACTCGTCTCAATTATAGACCTTTAATCTTTAATATAACCTTTAACCTTGTTTACTTTAACGTCACTTTGACCAGTTTCGCTAACCTGTCTTTTAAATTTTAGCTAAAATAAGATGTCAAAATTATTCAGTAGAGAACGCTAGGAATCAAGTACAGATATATATGGCTTAATGAGTACGTGTAAATTTACACCGGAACATTACTGGAGAGACAAATTATGGAGGTTATATGTAGTTTCTGTATTACTCCAACTATATACTCTATTTTTAATAGCAGGCAATAATAACGTTTAATAATATAGCATTGTTTCCGGTGATGGGATTGTACTAGGCCAACATTTAATTAAACAACAACTTTGGTTGCAGAGTTTTGGGCACCAGTGTAACTTGGGTGTTACACATGGTGCGCTAGGTGATGAGTTACACTTGCGCTGAACATCAGAAGTTCAGCCCAATTATGGCATGACAAGTATAGGCCTACTCTTCCTGATCTTTATGGAGATCAGCGAGAAAGAATAGGGAATGGATGTCAAAAGAAATAAAGTGAAGTCAACTGAAATTGTAACGTAAAACTGAAGCTTCTACACACGAGCTTCCAACAATGACAATATTTGTAATTGATTAAATAACAGGTCTACAAAGGATTACTGCCCCTTTTGGGGCCAACTGGTTGGCTCTCTAAACGACATTTGCAGCTGGTAAATTTTTAGAGAAACCTCATTACCAATTTCCATTATTTACCTTTTCATTAGTAATTTCGAACCATATTAGCCACCTTATCATGTGAAATCGGTCAAAATTGGAAAGACATGTGTCAGGTCAAGTACTCCAGTAACAAAGCAGCAGCATAATCGGAGAAAAACTATTTCTATCCTGTTCTGCGCAGCAGCTTACTGCTTCAGGGTATTGTAGTCTATGCCGAAAATAAGAAAGGGTGCTTTTGCGCTTTTGTGCAAAGTTTCTAACTTTGGCTTTACTCTGCTGAAGACTGACTCAAGTCTATCAAATCAGCATACTGCTAAAGGTTTAGCCAAAAAACAGTCGAAATTTGGAATAATTGTTGGAGTGCTACCGTATTCTCGTGCTTAAGGGAACACCCACTTAAGAGAACATGTTCTCTTAAGTGAACGTGTTCTCTTTAGTGAAATCCGAAAAATACTTAAGCACAAATTGAAAACTTATTTTTAAAAGTTAAATTTCCTAAGAATTGGGCAACTACTGCTGAAGTTTTAGCTATTTTAAGAAGAACGTAATTAATGATACCGTAAAAATGACAGTAGCAACTATACAAACTACAAAAGTAAAATTTATAATAGTTTCTCTGTTTTATTGGACAGTCACTTAAGCGAACATGTTCTCTTAAGTGAGCATGTTCTCTTAAGTGAAATCTGAAAATTTTCCAATTTCGCCCGTATTTCACTTAAGGGGGGGGGCTACGAATTTCACTAAAAGTTCGATGTTGGAAAAGCTAGCTAGTCTTTTGCCATATAATGGTATTAGGTTTGGTGTAAAATAGTTTAAAGTTTGAAAGAATTCCATGCAGCGTAGCGTCCTGTGGAGCCATCAGAAGTTGGTGTTGTCGGTCCAAATCTCGACATGACACGTACACAAACTTCGCCTCGCCCTGATCGCTGTGCGCAAGGTACGGCACCCAAATTTTCCAGAAATAGTACTGACAAATAGCGCTTTGATATCTTGTAAAATAATCCTTAGATCAGTGTATACTTTCCTGTGCGATACAATCAAAGTGCGAAAAATTGGGTGTTGTAGGTCTATACGGGTGGAGGTTAACTAACATCTAATGAGCTGTGGTTTATCAAAGGAGCCCAACTTTGCTCCAATTAATACTCCAAGTATCTGTCTTAACTTACGTAAAAATGACGTGATTTCGTTAATCCCTGCGTTCGCAGTGCTGGATTACATTATTGATATTGTCGCCTTTATTTGGTGCCATTTCGAAGATGTGAGTCAATTACTCCAAAGTACTGTGGCAGAATCGGCTGAAACTTTGCGCATTACAGGCCAGTGAGTGTACCAAGATGTGCAGAAAGCTAGGTCACTAAACCTCGCTCCAGTGTTTAGAAATGCTAGATTGATTTCTCGAATTAT
>JASAND010021719.1:0-15310 GCA_030248195.1 Trissonchulus latispiculum
CACAAAAATGTGTGTACAAAATCTGTAAGGCCTCCAGTGAACTCAAATACGTCCCCATATAACCATATATTTCGAATCCCTTGCGAGACAAACATTTTTATAAAATTTAAAATTTTTTAAAATTTCAAAAAATTTAAAACATCGGTTTTTCGGAGAATTTTTCGACCGTGCGCTATTCAGCTCATTCTTTCACAAAAATTTTCCCGCCCGAAGACGCATCGATTGATACAAGAACGAAAAAATTCGGTTGAGAAATAAGCATTTTATTCCAAAATTTCGTTCATTTCCTTTGATGTTTGCCGCTTTTTGCAACTTTGACTGGTTATTACTGGCGACTAGCTCACCCGTAAAATTATTCGATTAGAGTTTCAGGACCGCCTAGGCGCCCGCTTTCACCTGATATATGTGGTATTTCAAAATTTGAAAATCGGTTTTTTGAAAAATACCACTTTTTGACCCAAAATTTCGGCATAGCAATTCTGGCAAAAGTGATTAGTAATACCTTTTATGCAACGGGCCCCTGGTGAACTACAAAGGCTATCAGTACTTCCAGCACGTCTACCGTGATGGAAGTGCTGCGGTAGCTCCACCTGATAGGCGGCCACCCCTTCTCGGTAAATTGCCTTTGGGGATAACAGTCAGAAATTAGGATGCTAGAGATACTTTTGTTCATCTCTAGACTTGATATGATCCTCCACCTTGTAGTGAACAACCACAGAGAAGATTAACTGATGAAATTATTTAGAATTTTTGGTCTGATAAAGGAAAGCGAAAATATTTTCGAATCAAACCTGTTCTTTGCTTGACTATACCTCTCTTCATCTCCTCAATTGTAAAACGTCGTAAGCTTAAGATAAGGGTTCCTTAAGATTATAGGGTTCCTCAGTTAAAAGCGCTCATTCGACGTATGACTTTCAGATTTGTGTTCTGTTATCCTGAAAACTCCTATGTATATATGTACAGCTTTTCGTCAAGTACTAAAAACATTTATGGGTTCCCCTTGCAAAACTCATTGAAATTCAAACTTATTGAAATTTCGCTTGTAAACTCTAGACGGGAAACGACTTTAGTTACCTCGGTGGAGGTGACTGCAATAATTTGGCTGTAGGGCCATGTTTTCTGTCCATGGTCTTTGCTTCCCCACCTCTTGTTCATATATATTTAAAAAAGGTATGCGAAGATGAGCAGCATCTTACAGGTTTCACAGAGAACAATGCCGATTATGGGCCACGTGCAAGAAGATTTTTGCTATGTACATACGAAATGTGCTCGGATGCATTCATTTATACAAAATGTGTCTAAAGTGGCCATGTTTTTATGAATGCTGTCATAAAATAAACTGGATTGTAGGTGATGACAGCAAGAGTATTTAATTGATAAGAGTAATGGCTCTCTTTTGGGCTATCATGATGAAATCATGTAAGGTATGTATGCTCCATGCGTTAACTCGGAACCCCCCCCCCCCGGGAACTTCCGGGTGGGGTCCCACTTTGCACTATCTACACGCTTTCATATAACCGTGTGTCTGCTCGCTGATTGGCCTATTAGCCTAAGGCTTACTGTAGGTAATTTGTTAGTTAATTTAAGCAATTAATTATAACTTTAATTAGGTTAGTGCAATTAAAAAAATAATTCGACAACTTTGTAGCATTTTTTCTGCTCTTTCTAATGATATAAAAATTGTTGCACAATACAAAAATTCGTAGGAATGTAATCTGCAATTAAAGTTATAATTAATTAATTGAAATAACTAATCAATTACCTACAGTAAGCCTTAGGCTAATGGGCCAGTCAGCGAGCAGACACAGTTATATAAAAGCGTGTAGATAGTGCAAAGTGGGATCCCCCCGGAAGATTCGGGAGATCCCTAGTTAATGCACCGAGTATACCTTACATGATTTCAACATGATAGCTTAAGAGTATCATACACTTATCTATTATACAGTCTTGACAGGACAGCGGGCCATCAAAACAATGAACATTTCATACATAGATGTTTCTCACAAAAACTTATACGAAAGTTTGAATGTAAGAGGATGTTGCTTGTTAACTCTTGGCGCAACAAAGTATATATACGCAAGTACAACGCGAATGTGGCTTTTATTAATTTGGGAACACTGATTACAAGGTTTCATTCTTTAATATCTTGTAAAAAGTCTTTGTATTCGTTGTATTGATAAACCCACGTTTAAAATAGGTTAGTTTTAAGGATAACAAACTAAATTGTTTTAATTTTATAGCAGGCGGGATCGGGAAATCCAACTAGCAGCCGTCTACTTTATGTACTCTTACTTTGTTGATAAGATTAAATTTCAAACTATGATTTTATTGCATCATAATTATAAATGCACACATAAATTTTCAATAAAATACAATACAGATTACAGATTACGACTGAGTTTGAGCTTACGTGTCTACAGAAACCCCATCTGAACGCTATCACTAAAGGACTTTCATAAATTGAATTAAACGGATTGCTGTACTAATTTTATGAATCACAGATTAAAATCTATTCACGATTAAAATCTAATCACAATCACTGTTCAAAAAAGAAACGTCATGATAATTAAGGATGTAATAGGCAAAAAACGGACTCACATTTAAACTTAGCTTCTAGATTTTTTCTATATTCAAATTTTCAGGCTAAACCCTACTGCTCAGTGCCCAGTGCACAACATATAACAATTAAAATACCGATTCTGATATTTATAATAATAAATTTTCATTAGGTATGCAAACATTTTCTGATGTATCGAAAATTTGATATCAGCTCCTTTCTGAACTGTCTTCCAAATACTAGGTAGATTGTGAAATTTAAGGCTGAATTTGATACAATGACAAGCTGAATTGTGTAACCGGCAATGGAATAGAATTGGCCATGCTTCAGCAACCAGTCCAAGTTCACAGCCTCAGTGAGCGTTAGTGCAAAGTCAGGTACAGTGCAGATCAAAAACAGTGCGACAATCATAATTATCATCCTATTAGCTTCCCGTCTTTTTAGGCTATACATGTGCATTTGAACATGAGATCTTAAAGGCAGAGTTACCATGGATCCTCCGCCATCTTCAAAATCATCATTAGATTTTCTGAGTGATCTGTACGTAAGCAAAATATTTAGTACAAATAGTAGAATAAACGGTACGATGATTTCCAGAAACATAGAGAGCCAAACACTGTAGATCAGCGAATACAGTTCGTTCATTCCTAGCGAAGAAAAGAACAGCGTGTATCGATTCATACCCGTACACTCCGGATTTTCGATCAGTTCAAGCTCAAACAGTTTTGGCAGCTTAAACAGGGCACAAAATGTCCAAATGCCCACAATCCAGAGCTTTACCCTTTTTCGTTTACATATGGATCGCCTGGTCATGTCCGTGGAAGCCCATCGTTCGATGGTCACAGCCACAGTGAGATAGTCGCCACTCATTCGCGCGGCACAGCCGACATAGTAGAGGCTGATTGCGGCCTGGAGCCACAGTCGCTGCAAAAGATGGTCCTCCACGTAGTCTGCCAAGGCTTCCATGCAGAAAAGCAGGGAAACGACCAGTAGGACAAAATCACTCAAGGCCAGAGCCGCTAAAATCCAGCTTGACGGAAACTTCCGCATCTTCTTCTTCATAAATACTGTTGTAGCTAACAGGCTACCAATACCCCCATAGACGCAGATAAGGGGACTAACCACTAACATTAACACGAATGCATAGGTATCGTAGGGCTCATGTCGAGGTTGACAGATGATGGCAGTCAGGTTGGCGGACGACGCCAAAGTAGAATTAATGATGCTCAAATTGTCGAAGTCTACCATGACGTTAAATTCATAGTTCAAATCTCTAAAATACAATGTCAAAATATTAAGGGAGTCTACCCTAAAATAAGCAAAAAGTTAAATTGTCCTACATTTTCTTTCAAAAATTAGTGAAAAATGGGCTTTTCTTTTAGTGCGTATCGTACTAGACAGTCAGTTAATTTGCATAAGCATAATACATCCCCTTTCACATTATAGTACGTCTAGCAAAATAAATTTTAGACACTAAGATTATTTAAAAATTAGCCAGTCGCAGTTGACTGGCTAATTCTAGTGTTAAAAAGACTGTCAAACTTGACTGGCTAAGACTGGCTAACTCTAATGTTAAAGATATATCCAGCAAACCAGTCAACAGACCCCATGCCCCTTACCCTTACCCTATTTCCATTCTGAACGAGGGGGTCTGTCCCTTTTCCTTCTCGCTGAGGGAGTCTACCCGTACTTTGTTGATCGGGAGGTAGTACTCCCATTTCCGCCCGCGTTTTCCTATAGACATACACATAATGCATCAATGTGTAACTGAGTTGAATCGGAACCAGCCCAACACTTTGCTTCAGCTGTGGTGTCAAGGTGGGGGACAGGGAGAATGAGAATATAAATGGTCTCCAATTTCCAGCATTTTGCAGTTGACTACAGAATTCAGACGGTAAAGCTAAAATGCAACTCCCTACAATATGTAGTATAACCCAAAGCTAGACTGAAAATCAAGTGATCTGGATTTGAACCCGACTGGATCACTTACTAAACTGTTTCATAGCCTAATATAACAGGTCGACTTCTGACCCTGTTTACCCGTTACACCAGCATTTTTACAAATTTAAGAATGTAGTTTGCAAAAGAAGTCTGAAAGAAGAAGCAAGAAGAAGCACCGCAGGGAAAAGAAAGTCCACAAGACTGAAAGCAGGCTGCCCACCACCTGCCCTCAAGACCATGTCGGCCCACTGCAGGACGCACTACGCAGGTATGCAGGTAGGCAGGCCCACAACATTTTTATTTCGCACCATGTATTTAATGGAGTTTTGGCGTCAGAAGCTTGAAGTTTGGCAAAATTTACGATACTAAGATATATATTGCCGGGAAAAAATGAATAGTTTTGAGCAGACTTTCATTCAATGGCAAAAAGCAATTAATGTTCTGAACAAAATTTGGTATCAAAGAGTTAGCGCAACATCTGGTCAGTGCTTAAAAAGCGACGGGGCTAATAAACAATGTTTGGATTCTGTTTGTTAGATTCATTTGTTTTGTTAGGAAAGAATGATGCGAAAATAACTTTCATATTACAACCAATTCTAATTTCTAACAATCATAATACAACAGGCATCCTCAGACATGAAAATAAACATTTTCAGAAGTTTGATTAATAGAAGTACAACGGAAATTTTGCCAGTTTGAGTAGAATTAGGACTGAAGTTTTTAGGCAGTCGAAATTGGTAGAGTTATAACCTTAACCTGTTTCCATATGAAAAATTTCGGCCCATGTCAAGATAAAAGTTACATTTTGCTGAGTTCTGATCCGCCAATTGTTTTTATTTGAAGCTTTTATTTCATTGGGGGTTTTTGGGGTTCTGACTACTGGGGTTCTCAATTTTTTGTAGAGATTTTATTATGTGTGCTTTCATTCTTTAATGGGGATTCTTGGGGTTCTTGGGGTTCTTAACTTTTCGAAAACATTTGATCCGTAACTATATATATTTAGATTCAAATTTTTGATGAGGGTTCTTGGGGTTCTTGGGAAGTTCTTAAATTTTCTTAGGAGATTTGATCCTCTACTATAGTTTTAAGTGTTGGCTGGAGCTTCTGAGGGTTCTGAGTTCCGGAAATTCCGAAAACTGTGCAAGTTGTGTGCATCTATTACGAACTTGTTGATCTTGTCGTCAGGTTTCGATTGATAATATGTAGATATTGGGTGTAGGTGACATGCAAACTTCAGTCTAAATTCTTGAGAAAAGTCCCCCAGTACACTATGCTACAAAAATTTGATGATTGAAATACAGATGTACATATTATAAACATGCTATGGATACGTGAAGCGTCTGGAAGAAAAGATCAGCAACGTATGTAGTCACGTTCACGTAGCCGTAGTTACTGAGTACTACTGGATACAACAAATGATACAACAGATGAAAAATTTAAGAATCTCCTTTTTTCTGATAGGGGTGTTTGGGGTTCTAGCTTTTATCTTGACATGGGCCAAAATGTTCTATGCTAAAAATCCGGGACCAGTCCGGTTCTGAAATCCTGACCCCGGATCTGGTCCGTCCATACTTGTTTGAAGTGACCGGATGACCCAGTGGCCTGATTAGTTTCATCAGTGTAGATTTGCTCAGCAGTAATCAGTAAAGCTTCCGCTTAAAACCGAAATATTCAAGAGCAAGTGATTCCTCTACAGATAAAACTAAATTTGTTTCTGCTGTGTTAGAATAATTTGTTTCAATTCCTAAATTTAAATTTCACAATTTAAAAGGCATTTTGCTTGCCTGGAATTAAAGCCTGTTGCTGGTTTTAAGCATTAGGCAGGCACTCCTGGTTATTAGGGACAAATTTGAAAAGAAAGGCAAGGTAAAAGTAGATGAAATGAATTCTAGAAATGTCCTCTGGGATGGTTTTTAAAAAGCATTAGTTTCTTACACCAATATTGACTCACTTTAGGTACATAGCGGGCTACTTCGCTAATGTCACACCAGTCGTGATGGAGGGACGGCGAAAAGTAAATCGTATATATTCCGGGGGCGATGTTATCAACGTCTGAACCCAGATATATTCTCTAACTCGGGTTTACTTAGCATCCTTAACACATGAACTAAACCCGGGTTTAGGCGGTGATAATATTAGCCCACCGGTCATTGCAAAATATAGGAACGTCTGAATTCGATTACATAATGCTAATTTTTGCAATCAAGGTTTTATAAAGGCTTTTAACTTTAAAATAAGTTTAAGCGAGCATATGATCATCAACAAAGTTTGCTGTTGCAGTACGTAACTTAGCCTACTTAATCAAACCGGGGCTGGAGATGTGTGCGCCAGGCTGCACTGGTTTCTTCTGACGCCCCTAAATTAGGGAGTAACACAAGCAAACCACAAAGCAGTCAAATAAAAGGACAGCTGTAAGACGCGTTGCCAAGGTCTGTTAAGAAACTAATAAACAAAAGCCAGAAAAGATGCCGGAAAAAATCTTAAGCATTCAATTTAATTAACAAAATCGCCCACTTGGGCGGCTAACGTAGATATTAACCTAACTGAAACCTAAACTGCTACAGAGTAGACTTTAATAGCTCTACGTAAATTAAGACGAATAAATTAGCTTAACGTCTCCTTGTGGTCTTGCTGCTCCATAAAATGTTAATACTGGAATCAGAGCTGACAAAGTTAAGTAAGCGGGTGCTTCTAATTTCTAATTGCTTCAATATATATTGAATTGCATAGGTTAACGGTAAAAAGTTCAGAGGACTTTAGTCAAACCTGTTGCACAAAGCACTACCAACCGCTTCCATTAACTCAACATTCAAAAAACTAAAAAAATTTCGAAAAAGTAAAGAAGACCACCTGCCCTTAACAAAGGTGAGGATAGG
The DNA here is from genome assembly GCA_030248195.1 of Trissonchulus latispiculum. NCBI lineage: Eukaryota > Metazoa > Nematoda > Enoplea > Enoplida > Ironidae > Trissonchulus > Trissonchulus latispiculum. The sequence continues at coordinate 7,375 of JASAND010021719.1, forward strand.
GTAGAATATTATGTCAACACAATCTGCTACTCATTTTTTCAATTCAAATTGGAATAGGTATAAAATTCTTTTGAACTGGTAGACCAATTCCAAGCTACAGCCGGATTCCTACAGAGTGTTTTAGTTCGTAAGTCTTAGGCTGTTAAGTACTCAAAACTTAAGACTAGTTTAATTCACCCTACAGTTGTTAGTTGTTAGTCTTAAGGTTTTAGCTTGCCTGTTGCCTAAGACCTAAAGACTAGACGTGCAAAAACATTTATCTCTTAAGACCTGAACACTTTCGACTAAAGGACTAAAAAATTCAGAGTGAACCAAATCAAGTAAAGACTAAAGAGTTTAAACATAAAGCTCCAGTGTGAACCCAGCTTAAAAGATTATAGGCTATTAAAATCATAGACCATAGAGAATTTGGAGGAAGATGCCCGACAGGACAAGGTGCGCGCCCTACAGCCGTTAGTGACAAGAAGTATGTGATATCATAACTGGTGGGGGACTAGGTCCAGTGGATAGCGAAAGGACCTGAATACTTGCTTGTTTGAACACTAAAAAGCTAAGAAAACAAGACAAGACCCGAAAAACTCAAGTGTAATGTGTGAGTTGTGTGTAATTTTAGTGAGTTTAGTTTAATGTGAAATTATAATAAGAGTGGTGTTTTTGATGAGAAATATGTGTTGTATAAATTTGGGTTGAAATTAGCTGAAAGTGTTCGTTTTATTATGTTGAAATGCGCTATGTTTTATTCAGCCCACTTAGCGACTAGGTGGCGCTGCTGAGCTAGACTTGTGGAAGCGCATAGTCGGGTCTGCAAGAGGGTCTCAAATTCAGCCAATCAAAATCTACTAGGCGTCTTTCTCAGCCTTCACTTTAAAAACTAGTCAGTCTTAGCTTTTGTCTCTTTCGTGTGCGGCCGTGTTTAGTTTTGCCCTTACTCGCTTATTTCACTGTGTTGCCCTTTGCTCACTGGACTTCAGTTGCTGTGTAAGTGTAAGTTGGCGCGAGTTTCTTTTAATACATAGACTCCAAGGCGACCTTGGGAGTTAAATCAAAATTATTTAGTGGGTTAATCCGAACTGATTTGAGGCGTGTTGTTTTATTTTACTTCTTTTTAATGGGTAACAAATAGTGCTGTTTAATTTCGAAAAAAGGGTTATTACGTCATATCATACAACTTAGTTTAGCCACGACGGCTTAGGGGAATTTCACTTGAGATCGTAGTTTTTCATAGGGTTTAGATAATTACTGGGGTTGATTTCTGTGTGTGTAAAATGTTTTGTACCTATGTTTAAAGTTTTATTCATGTCCTGTTTACTCCTTGTCATTTCATTTGAGTTATATTCCCTGTCTAAAATTTATCTGTTATGTCAATTTTAAATGATGAGTGCGTTCCTGTCCAAATTTATTATGCTGTGTATTTTTCGGGAGTCTCTCCCTTTGTCTGTTTCTTATTAAATGTGGTCTCAGCAGCTGAGCCATCTAGGGTGTGTTTATTTAGGTTTTATTAGAACTGTATATTCGGTAGGTAGGGTCCTGAGTTATTTCCAAGTTTAGGTAGATTAATCATTTACTGAGCGTGTATTTAACTAAATCAAAGTGCATTTAGTAGTTGAGTTGGTAGCCAGTAATTTGCCCCTTCAGTCAGTTTCTATTTGCGGTTCGTTAGGCCTATTTAGTTCTTGGCGAGATCCTGCCCAGGTCGACTGGAACATAAGTCTCCTCCAGGTTCGTCGTTTCCATACGCGCACAGTTTCCACCCGTAAAGTTTGGCTTATTATACCCTTCCAACTTTACATTAGGCTGCCAGTCTTCGACCTTTTTCTTTTCTTAGTTCGGCTCTTTTTATTTTTCTGCTTTTGTCATAATAGTAGTGTACTTGTTTTTCTTCTTTTTGACTTCTCAGATTTGATCTCCTGGTATTTATATTGTGTCAGTCATTTAATTGTTCTTTTAAGTGTTCCATTTTAACTCGCTTTTCTATTTTAACTAATTGTACGTGCTTAATTGTTGGGTCTACATTTTGTGTAATTTTTCTTCGATTCCTATATAAATGTCTGTCCAACATTCACCTGTGAAAACGTCCAAGGCTTCGACCAAGCCGGCTGATACGGCCACTTCCAGCGACGCGATGGATAGCCGACCCTTGAACCCAGATGGTTTTGGGCGGCTGTTTCCTCAACCGGCCTTGAGCAAGAATTCTTCTACTCAGTCGTCGTCCAGCCAGGCCTCAGCGGGCCCTGCTTCTACAAGCGCTACGCTTAGTAGACCGTACTTGCGATCGGACTCGGCCAAAAATAAGGCCTCCAAAAGAGAGGAATTATTTGAAGACGTCACGGACCAGGGTCACGACGACCAACAAGAGGATGAGGCCTCACAGAAGACGGATGAGTTCCTGTCACCTACAGATCAGGGCGACTTGATCGAAGAGGAATGGGACGAACAGGCAAGTATTAGGGATCAATTGGAGTTTCTTCGGCTCAAGCTAGCTCGGATTGATTCTACTCTCCGGAACAGAGAGCCTGATAGGGATCCGCTAGCAGCACCGGTGCCAGGTATGTCCGACGTATCGGACTTACGAGCTTTTGTTAATCAATTGGAATTGAATTTATTCCAACAGCGACCAAGATTGGGGTCGGATAGCTCGATCATACGCAGACAACCTGGAACGAGGCCGTTCCCTCCGTTCACTCGCCCTAAGCCACGACGGCAAGAACGGACCGATAATTCGCGACAACCGGGGATAGCAGGCCCTAGTGAACCAGCAGTGTCAGGCCCACGGTTCCGCTCAACTGCTCATATTGACCTCACACGGTCAAAGCGCCCGAAACGGGCTAGCAGTAGCCAACGGCCGGACGGTGGTGATCCAGAACCGGATAGGAAACCGAAAGTGCGCGGACCCATGGATGCGTGGGTGGTCCCGCTACGGGACCAACCCACTGTACCGGTCCGACACCGGCCTCAAACGCCGGATACTGCTGGCCTTTTCCGAGTGAGAGGCCTGACCGAACAGGAATATAGTGTGATCAGAGGCCTGCTCACAGCTTGGATAGCGGAGATCCCGCAAGAAACATGGGAGGCACTCGAACAGAATATTCCTCGAGTTTGTATGGAGCTACTGCGTATGTGGCCCAACCCAGCATGGACCCGGACGCAGGGGCTCCCCCGTTTCAAATGGGGCAGTCTAAGCCAGCTCGGCAGCCGAGCCCGGAGCCGGTCCGTAGCCGCAGAGGGAGCCACCAACGGGTCCCACCAATAGTAGATCTGGATTCATCTGATGACCAGGTGAGAGGTTCGCCGGTGGCGCAACCCCGCCGGCGGAGAGATGATATGCGGCGGTCTAGAACCCCATCACGGGGCTACCAGTCCCCGTCACCCGTGCGTAGAACGCCTAGCCCTAGGCGCTATTCGCGGGACCGGGATTACCCTGCCTCTCGGCGAGAGCGGTCGCAACGACCACGTCCTTCTGAGCAGCGAGAACCCTCTTCGTACGAGAGTTTTAAACATCTGGACGAATACCTGAAGGGCTTTAAGGGGGTTAAACCCTTTCAAGGTTCACAGAGTAGTATCAAGTTCACTAGCTGGTTGGCAAATTTCGAAACCACAGTAAAGGTTCATGACGTGCCTGCCGGTATGAAGTATAGAATCCTGTGGACCTTACTTGATGACAAGGTCAAAGAGTCTATGACCCCCTGCCCACCGGATACTTTCGAGGACCTAGTGACTAGGATCCGACAGCTGTATGAACCCTTGCCTGTTACTACGGAACAATATGCAGAGCAATTTTATAGCCGGATGCAGGAACCGCGCGAAAAACCACACGACTACATGGCAGCGCTGCGCTTGCTAGCGGTGCAAGCCTTTCCATTTGAACCTGGTTTTGATCGGGAAAAGAAGGTAGTGGCTCAGTTCAAAAGAGGCTTGAAAGCGGATTTGCGCACTAGAATGGCGGCCCCACTGGCCGACATTCAATTCTGGCCCCATGTGCGGGAGAACGATTTGATCACCCGGGCTCTCCATATTGTGGAGTCAGTACAGGTAGAACTGGATAAAGAACAGGCTGTTATGGTCTTTAGTGCCCAGAGTCAGGGACCACGAGGCTATAACGCTAACCAGGGGCGACCCCAACAGGACCAACAGCGGCCTCAACAGCAGAGCCAGAATCAGAATCAGAATCGTAACCAGGGTTACCAACGGAATGACGAACGACCACCACCACGCCAGCCTATGGGCAGGTGTTGGCAATGCGGTCTGGTTGGCCATAGGCAACAACAGTGCCCGGACTACCTACAATACCTGAGTCAGAATGATCAGGGCCAGCATCAGGCTAGGGGTAATGTCCATCGACAGTACCGGGACAGAGGCCAGGAGGGTGACCCCCCTGCCCGGAGTCGCTACGATCAGAACCAACGGAATCAAGGGCAAAGGAATCAGGACCAGCGTAACCAGCAGGAGCCGCAACGGCAACAAGGTCAGCAGGACCAAAGGAATCAACGACAACAACCGGTTAGACCCCGCTCTATTAGCCGGGGCTATGTAGGCCCACGTCGGTATGAAGGTTTCCCGGAAACGGGAAACGAGAATGCGGGGCACGGGCAGTAGACCTGGCCCCGTGTCCCGCACCGACAAAGCCGTCTGGTGAAATGGTCTGTGCGGTCCAAGCGTTTGTTGTTACTAATTCTAATTTTTCTAACCAGCCTGATAACGAGCCTTATTGGAACCATGGTGGTTTATGGAGTAGTGACTCGGAAAGCGAGGGTGAAGGAGGCGACCCCCTTCCCCCACCGGACCAGGAACCTGTGTGCTTGTATCTGAATAAAGATACGAATGACGACGTGAACCCATGGAAGTGCCCGTGTAAATCTTGCAAGCAAGTCCGTCGACGGGCGGAATGGTTCCCGGAAGAGGAAGTGGTCCTTGCAAACGGTGGGTTCCCGGATGGGGGTGACGTAGTTTATGATGGCGAAGGCAACCTTCGGCCATATAAATACTGGAATCGCTGGCGTAAAGAAGTCAAACCTTTTGGTGATGGAGGGGCTTCTCAGCGCCCTGTTCCCTATAAAAGGCGGTGGAATCGAGCACCCGGTACTGAATGGAACATGCTTTCAGTAGTGCGTAAAGCCATGAAGTGGCAGGAACAGTCCGCAGCCATGGCGGCACAGACTCGTGCTATGCAACCTGGCGCGGGCCCAACGCGGAGACAAAGGAAAACATCTACCTCGAAGGAGGTACAGACGGACCCTATCGAGGTTATTCGGCCTCTACAACAATGGACATCAACCCGGACAGAGAACCAATCGGGATCTGGGGCTTATCGCAAAAGCCCTGGGGAAAACCAGGCCCCTGTGAATGGGGAGCAAGCTAAAAGCCCTGGGGAAAACCAACCCTCGGGTACTGGGCTTTCAGCAGTAAGCACTGGGGAAACCCCAATGTCAGATCTGGCGGTTACCACGCAGGTAGTGCCGGAAACTCCCACCTTTACGAAGAAACCGCCCAGTATTGTGGTTACTGGGGCGTCTCCTCCCAAGCGGCCGAGTTCTTTGAAACCTTGGTCAACAGCGAATAACCCTAGTCGGAGAGAGCTAACGGAAACGGACGTGTCGGATGATGAATCGGGTACCTCGGGCCTCACATTAGCACCAGTTGAAGTTCATCGGTCTGGAGCTACTCCAGTAACACCTTTGAAATTGCGCAAAGATACTCAGGGTGAATGGGAACAGGTGGAAAAAGGGACGAAACCTCCGAAAACACCGGCACAGTCCGGTGTACCTACCCGTAATAGATTTGCCCTATTGGAAACCCCGGAGTATGCAGTAATTTGTCAAGGCTGGGCAACTGTCAACCAAGCTGTTGAACAAGCGCAGGTGGTCGCCCAGTCTATTGGCGAACAGATTCAGCAATTGGCTGTTAATGTAATGTCCGTGACGGACCAGGTACGCCAATCTACCCAGAGCTTCGAACAACTGTTGGCTGAATTTGTTCAGAAGGATTACGAGCGGACCTTAGAACTTCAACAGAAGGGAACCTTCCGTGAGCCCGACCAGCCTATGTGGGCGGAGGACCCACCGCAACCCCGCAAGGGTAGACGGGGAATCCGCCTAAACGACCCGAATGAGATTATTGTGCTGGATAGCACACCTGTAGATGAGGAACCGGCACCTGTGGTGCAGGAAGACTCTTCCACTAATATGGACGACGCTATAATATTACAACAGGACGAGGTCGTAACAAACTCAGGAGCGACCGCTCCGTCTGGAAACCTAGTCGAACGCGATACGGCCACAGTAGACCAGCAAGAAGCGACTTCTACTGACCTAGGGGACAAGTACGGAATCTGGGATTTAGAACAACAACTCCGTGCTGCCCTTAGCCCGGCTCAACGAGTCGAGTTTAATTTAGATGTAGAAGCCAGCGACAACGAGGACGATAGTGGGCAACCCACAGCGCAGACTAAGCACCTAAACCGAGCGGTCCTCTCGGTCCTGAATGGGACGGCCCCCCTTCTTTGTCTCGCAGTGTACTCATATCGCCTTGAAGAAAAGTCCGTATGTGATCGTGGAAGTCCGAGGCATCAAGACATTAGCCCTGCTGGATACAGGGGCCAACATTTGTTTGATGTCCAAGCATTTCTTCGATCAACTTAATAGCAACAAACGTTTACATCTGGACGAGACGAAAGCTACGGAGGTGGCTACGGCTGCCGACGACCGGAGCCTAGCTATATTGGGTACAACCAAGATTGCTTTCAAACTGCATGGCGTTCGGTACGAATACACTTTTAACGTTACAAATAGTTTACAGCAAGACTTTATCATCGGCTATGACTTTCAGGCAGATCATAATTGGGTGATTTTTCCCCATCAACACCTTCTTTTATGCGACAGGAAGAAGGTACCCTTGCTGACCCCAGGCGACCTGCAGGCGTTAGCTAACCGTTTCAGTATAGCGGTGTCCTGCACGGTCTATTATTGTATGCGGGAAACGTGCAAATTACCTCCTAGATCGGAAGTTATGGTACCGGTTCGTTGTTGGCTTGGGGGTGCTGTAAAGCCAGCTATCAATCAGGCAGTCGTGTTTGAACCATCAGAAGAAGTCCTGGAAGACTATGAAGTCTACCCAGTGCCTGGCCAAGGGGGATAGGCTCCCCAAGGCTAGGGTACAACAGGCGGCAGCGGGCTCGCGAGGGCCCAGGGGCACGTAAAAATCTGGGTTATAGCGCTGGGGGAGATGGCTGAAGGCCCCCCGTGTCTGACGAAGGGTGAACGAACATCCTGCTGTGGTACCGTCTAGTCGGCGCATATGTCGGGCTGGCATTGGCACTAGGTCAATGACAAGTGGCATTGCGTGGTACGTGGATGACAGTCCACACCTAAGCTGGTCGATGCATAGGGTGCTTGTCTTAGTGTGTTTGTGGCTGCTTGGAGCTTGGGGCTCGGCAGTGGTTGGTTTTTATCCTACCTCCGGCGGCTTACCGGAGAAGGCATCGATCAGTGAACAGGCAAGGCTGGTGAAAACGGTCAAAGTTCGTGTATGGTTGGCAAATTGGCACGGATCAGACCGTCGGTTTCCACCAATCGAGAGGTTGGATGGCGATCGCTATCGACTGGGTCACCAGCCGGTCAGGACTTAGACTCACCTGTAATGGGTGCAGTCTAAGAGCTGGCTCAATGTACAGTCAGGCCACGGCAAGCTCGGCCCCTTTGGGTGATCGAAGAGTGAGTCGTGCTCCTTGTGATCGGTATTTCGGAAAAGGAAATATCGGGAAACTTGGAGGCATATGCATTGTATAGGTCCCTGTCCTTGTGTTCTAGTCTGGTGTTGTTGGTCTCATGTGTCGGTCTCGTGTTTTGGTCTCAGCCCCTGGTTTTACTATCAATGCATATGTGGAAGGGTATCTAGCCTGGGTCGCGCCCGAACAGTCCAAAGGGTGACCGAAAGATATAAG
>JASAND010021720.1:0-12971 GCA_030248195.1 Trissonchulus latispiculum
TGATTTCAGTAATTGGCACTTGTTTTTCATAAAATTTCATTACCATTAATAATTAATTTTTGTACATCAACTAGGTTTTTATTCTGCCTAGAGAGGAAACATTGCTGCGCTTGTAGCCAAATAAAGCACTGCTCTTGCTATAGAATGGAGATCGTGATATGTTTGTCATTCAGATTAGCTCTGTTTATCCGCTACTCTAAACTATACTATACTATACTCTAAACTGTACCCTGCTGATAGTGTTATGGATCCTTTTCGGTTATCCCAACAGCCCTTTCATGGGCAACCACTTCCACGAAAAACCCTTAAAATCGAACAGTCGAACTCAGTCATCTATATGCATAGCTGTCAACTGTGTTGGTCAAAGAAACAATTTCTGTCTTCAAAAGCTTCTGCGGACTTAGACAAAAAATTGAAAAAACGGTAACTTGCGAACAATTTTCCTTAAAGGAGCAGTTGGGATAACCAGTTCTCTAACCGATTTAATTTGATTTAATGTCGTCTATAGATTTTTAATGTAAAATTTCAACAATAAAATTTTTAAATAACGCGAGGAAATTAAAATTTCGATTTCACCTTCATTTTAGACATTTCTCAATTTCTAAGTCCTGCATACATAGTGAAAACTTCACTTTAATAAAATATTCCTTATTTATAGGGTTGCCGCTTATTCACAAAAAAGCAACCCTTTTAGTTTGAGTTGAGTATGTCCGTTATTTAGCATTCATTTGCAGCATTAAAATATTTTTACATTAGAGACCGATTATTCTGGTTGGAGGAAATGTTTTGATAAACTTATACAGTTATTTTATATGAATTTATTCCTATTTATTTATATTTAGTTTTTAATTAAAGTTCTACAGGCTTAGAACCTGCTTAACACGTCGCTGGCAGGATGCCTACGAAATACTGTTTTTCATTAGATGCGCGAATTGTGACACAGCGCCACCTAGCGACGAAAATTTCTGGAATGCACCAAGTCTAGTATCGTTTCCGTTTCACATTTTTGACCCGTTTTGATTTCCGCTTTTTAGACAAAATTCCGTTTCTACATTTTGGACCGTGTTTCGGTTTTAATTACCGGTTTTTGGTCCTGATTTCGGCTTCCATTTTCGTTTCCGCTTCCGCTTTTTAGACAGACTCAGGTGCTAAAATCAATGTAAAATAGCGTGAGCGAGTTAAAAGAGTTAAATTTAACCCATTCATGAAAAGGGTAAAGTTAAATTTAACTCTGCAGCTTTTTAACTCTACGTGTCATTCACGAAACGAGTAGAGTTAAATGAGATAATTTTCAACTCTTAGCGAATGACCGAAGGGTTAAATATTTTAACTCTGCTTAATTCGGCGAGCTAAATTTAACTCTTTTTACTCATTCGCGATCGAGTCAATTTTAACTTATTTATTTATTTATTTATTTTAACTTATTTAGTCCATTCGCGAAAGGCCCTTAGACTGAGCTAATGAAGGACTTCATGTGATAGACAGTATATACATCTGTTAGTGCGTTCCTATTCTTAACAATTTGGTGCCGAAACGATGAATGGAGTTTAGGTTCGTGTTCGGTGCCCAAGGATGCCTATGACTGTAGTCTATCACAAAAGTGCTTTTTGCTTTCATTTCGAATTGAAAAACCAACTAAAACCAACCAACCAACTAAAAAAGGGTTCCCTCAGAGCCCAGAGGTTCTGTTAAACGGCAAACTTCAATGGTAAACACAGCACAATCGCTGGCAAGAAAATAGAAATTATTTAGACAAAACCTGTATTTTCAAAAATTGCAGCTTATGCGATAGCGGCAGTAATTGACAGGAATCATCGTGCCTACGATACTTAGCATCTGTGGCTCTTTCAAATTGTAAACATTTCATGCAAAACCCAATACGCCCGAATTCATTCACCATCATAGGTGACGAACATTTAGCTGGCTTCCTGTGAATGAATTTCAAAATTTTTCAAATTTGGTTGAAATTCGCCCAAACGTTTTTTATGGTACCTAGTTTACGGATGGTAAATACTAGCTCCGTAGCTTTCCCCATTAGTCAGCTACGATGGCCCAAAGTTGGCAAAATCGCTCTTTTGGCTGAAAATCGATGATTTTTCAAAAATTGAAAGGCCATATCTCATAACTGGGTCTGGGATTTGTCTCATATTTTCCAGACAGGTCACAAATAGCAAGGATAATCATATATAAAAGAGCTGCGTCTTTTTGGGGGATTTTATTGTTTCCAGGGCCGTATTCACAAAGCCCCACTAAAAAGTGTCCCTTCTTAGGGTCAAGTGACGTGACACTACATTTAGGGTTCTCACTTTAGTGAAGGGCGATTTTATTCACGTAATAATTTCAAGGGCTACTAAACCTAAGGCCCTAAAGTTCGTGGCCAGCAGCGGCTACGCTGAGCCCAGAAACAAGCTTCAGATATTAAAGTTAATTATATTACTATGTACTAGTAAGCGGGCACCATTCACAAACTTTTCCATTAACTCTGTTGTGTTTTTGTGCTCTTTCTAACCACAATAAAATGATTGAAGTTAACAGTTAACCGAAGTAATAGTTGACAAACGATTTTTTAAACATTTAAATTGAAATTTAATTTTTCATGTTTTAAAATGACATCAAAATTTAAATGTTTGAAAAATATTTCCTGAACATACGGCTCGGTGAACTGCAATAATTTTATTATGGTTAAAAAGAGCACAAAAACTACTACAAAGTTAACGAAAATGTTTGTTAATAGTGTCCACTAATTAATAATATTACTACTATTATTATGTTTCTATTGAAAAATCCTACGTGAGATTTTGCTAATCCATTTTAATTTTCAAGTTCATTCTTTGTATGCTAGCATCAAGAGTACATAATGATAGCATGGATAGATATATTTCAATGTAGCAAATATTAGTATTCTGAGAAAAAATTTTCTTGCTCATTGTTAGCTTTGATTGGCAGGTATAATTCTTTCATTAGTTGCAAAGCGAGACCTAAATTAATTAACAGGCAGTCTCCTAGTTGCTGCGCCTAGTTTTAGATGGCGTCGTTCAGACAACTTGGGAATAATTTTGCGATTCAAATTTGGTGCCAAAGTCTTCAATATTTCCATTGTCTCAACTGGTAAGCAGTTGATTGAAGTGTCTGTTTTTGACGACTTCCTTAATTAGTGTTTTGGGGTTGCAACTATAAGGTCTGGCGAACTCCGAAAAATCTTCGTGAACTTTGTCTGGATCAAGGAAATTTAAAAACTATTCGGGACAAGGGGACCGGGGCTTCAGCAAATCGAGCGAAGTGGGACAAATGGCAGGAAATTGCTGAAGCCATGTCATCTTCTTTCGGTACTTCCTTTACCAAGGAGGGGTGCAAAAATGTGGGAAAACATGCGATCTTCGGCAAGACATGAAGGGGCTCATCAGTGAGACATCTTAGCAAGACCGGTGGGGGCCCGCCTACCAAAAAAATGACTCCAAATACTGAAAGTATCTTTCATTCTCTGAAAGATACCCCTTCATTCACGGGAATTACAGGGGGCGTGGATGTCCGAGCTAGAAATAAACAGGAAGGTGCAGGTATTTAGATAAAGTTCTACTTTTATTATTAATGATAACTACTTTCAGCAAGCTTTTCAAACAACCTAATAGTCCATAAGCGTTCGAATTCCCCCAATTGTTAAAAATGAAATGCAGTTAATCTAACATTTTTAAGTCTTGCTAACAGTTAGTCTTGCATTTGGCCGATGGAAACTTAGGTTCGGTTGTTTGCACGGCAAAATTCGGCATGCTCTGCAGCATCTCTGCCTAAGCACAGCAACGAAGATACCTACGACATTTTGAACATGGCGGCTAGATTCTTATGAACACGGATTTCTCTCAACTCATTTCAGCAATAAGAAAGCGTCTACGCACACATTTTTGTGAAAACTGTTCAGAAAAATTTTTAGGTTTTGTGATTGGTAATTTTGTTCGGGAGATATATAAGCGTCCAAGCTTGAAGCTTTTGGCGAAATTCGGACCAAGTTTACATTTTCTCAAAATATTGAACTTTTTTATTCATTAAGCTATTTCAGAACAAATAATCCTCGGTAAGCCTTTTTGTAGCGTGAGCTGTGATCGCTTTTCTTTAGCTTCCCGCACGACGAGAAATCAATCATTGTTCAAAACTTGTTTGCGTGATATCGCATGTCCAAGTCGGACATTTGATTTGAGACTGCCGTACTCTGCATACTTGTAGTACCTTTAAAGTTATTAAATTTAAGTAAGCTTTAAGGTGCTGGTATCCTTTTGTGCAGTGCTTTTGTGGTGATTTTTCGAAACGCTATAACTTTCGCAAATTTTGGAGTTGGAAAGAGCTTTTGTACATCGTTATAAAGCTTATAATCTGTACATTAACATGAGCTTACGAAACTAGCAAAATTGGCAAGAAAATAACAAAAAATTTCCGACAAGCTTACATCTGACAGACTGTATATGGACCAAAAATATTTAAACATCGATTTCTCAAAACTGTAGAATCAGCCAAAATTTCTTCTTGTGCCATGATATGAAGGACATGTGGGCCGAGGGACATTTTTTGGATTTGGCTCAACAAGTCTCAGTACTCCAGAAAATCCGGCAAATGCGCGATGACACGAAATTTTGCAACTTTCTATTCAGTTTTCTCACAACTGGAGATGTTTTAACTCAAACCAAGAAAAATGTCCCTCCGCAATAGGGCGAATTATCATTCAGCCAAATCACGCGAATCCATCGGGTAGTTTTTGAGAAATCGATGTTCAAAACAAAATAATCGCAATTGTGCCAAAATGGTTTTTCGGCGAATTCTCTAGCTTAAAGCAACGAACTCCAGCGAATAGGTATTGATAAAATGCGCAATTGGAGGATGTATCGATTGAGTATAAATAAGACGAAATTGTATGTAAGATTTGGCAGTAATAAGCACCCTCTTTCCAGCCATAACAACCAATCGAGTGTAGAGACCATGTACTGAGAGAATAAGGCCAAAAACCAAAACTTTCTTATCTTTTGGCCTAAGAATACGGGACTGGTCCCAGAATGTTAAAGAGCACGAAAATAATGTATTTGGAAAGTTTCATCCACTGTCACGAAGAATTGAAGCTTGTAGGGTCGAATTTACACAAAGCGATACCAGCACCTTAAAATGATTTAAAAATTATCGTTGAACTCCAAAAATTGAATAAATTGGCTGTCGTTCAAAATTTGCTGCACGTACAATCAATACACTCTTAAAAAGACTCCTGTAGAAACTACAGGAATTCCTGTAGTTCTCCATAAAAGTGCTCCTGTGCAGTCAGTCACTAGCGGAGCTTCCTGTATGTTCTACAAAAGTAACTTTCGTATTTTTACTGGCCTCTCCATTAGTACAAATTACAGAAGTTCCCTGTAGAAAATACTAAAGAAACCTGTAGTTTTGGTCGACTATTTTGACAATCCTAAATAAGATACCAAACCTGTAGTTTTTTACAAGACAAAACCTGTAAATTATACAGGAGCGACCTGTTATTTCAAAAAAAGGGGGGGCGGGTGGGGGGGCGGCCGCTCCCAAAATATTTTCGGCAGGGAGCGGCCGTTACAAAAAATTCACCCACGGGGTGTTGAAAGACTGAAAATTTGTAAAGATTCAAAAATTTCAGCCTTCAAAAATTATGATCACTGTTGCCCTTATATATATACTCAGTTTGCGTTATCAGCGTATCGAGTACTTTCCAGTAGAGTAAACCTGTAAACCAGTGAAAACTACAGGTTTAACTTGTAATGAATACTGGTCTAACTTGTAACGAATTCTACCAAGGTATGTCCGGTAAAAACTACCAACGATGTCCTGTAAAAATTCCAACAGTTAACCTGTATTTTCTACAAAAGCTTTTGTATTTATCATCTACAAAAGTGATTCCTGTAGTTTCTACTGGAACATTTCTAAGAGTGTACATTTAGGGGTCATTCTAGATTCAGTTTAGCTTGAGTCGAAATCCTGCAACAAATACAAAAATCTTCCGTATTAATATTAAAGCAATTAACTAAGTGAGAATAAACAAATATTTAGAGTATTCGTTCATCGAGCTATTCGTTAAGTATTCTTGAAACGTAAACAACTATTAGAATATTGGCATGAAGTAATCGCCGAATTCGAATTATTCGCTAATGATTCAACATTCGTGCCAACGCAATTCAAGCTTCAGCTGCAGAGACAAGAAAATCATGACTCAGAATCAAATGCTGCTAGATTATGAGATTCAGGCCCAAAATCCAACTATTGGAAATTTTACATTTGGGAAAAATTTTAGTTCAAGCTCAATTTTTGAGTCTGGAACCGGCCGGTTCCAAATTCTACCGGTTCTGGTTCCGGTTCTAAAAATCCTTCCGGTTCTGGTTCCGGTTCCGGTTCCAACCGGTTCTAGTGGAACCGGCCCCAGCTCTACTATAAGCGCTAAAGCTACCACTTACCACGATATCACTTAACCGAAAACTGGGTAGATTTTCTTAATCTCAAAACACAATCAAATGGCAGCCGATTCGGGCTTATAAAAACTAAATTTGCAAGTTCATAGAAAACGACTTTGTTGATGGAAACCCACTGTATACAGAAAAACAGGCTACCTATCGGGCATAGATTAGATTTTTGCGAAGTGGCGGCCCATTAAATACTATTACCATTAGTGCATAATACATAAAACTATGACAACAGGTGATAGAATCATGTAATACTCTGTATTTTCTTTACCCTAATGGGCTGACCCTTCCCGCAAACGGGATCTAGCGAATCAACCAATTTAGTCCGCTCGCTACTGTTCATAAACTCGAAGCAAATTTCGCGCACACCCTGCCTGTTTTTGAGCTTTCACACACAACCATGTTGCGAGTGAGCGTGGATACTCCCGTTTCGACTGGGTACCCATTTGGGGGGGGAACGGCAGCCATTAGCCGTGCAGTAGTGTTGTTTCAGCAGCTGAAACTGAAACTGAAACCTAGTTTCAGCTTGTACATGTTTCAGTTTCAGTTGCTGAAACTGAAACTGAAACTGAAACCATGACAGATTTGGAGCTGAAACTGAAACTGAAACTAAGCTAAACTACGAGCTGAAACTGAAACTGAAACTGAAACTGAAACTAGAAGAAATTTTGAGCTGAAACTGAAACTGAAACTAGAACCGTTTTGGAGCTGAAACTGAAACTGAAACAGTTTCAGCTCCACACTAAGACTGAAACTAGTTTCAGCTCTCGCTGAAGCTGAAACTAGTTTCAGCTCTCGCTGAAGCTGAAATAGGTTTCAGCTCTAGCGTATGCATGTTTAGCATAGACGAGTGTTTCAAAAACTGGGTCCTGTTCCCAGCATGTAAACTTCCAGCAAATATATATGTTACGTGCAATATTGAAAAGCGTGCAATTTTGAAATTGCACGATGTTTCCGTGCAATTTTGAAATTGCATGGTCTTATCGTGCAATTTTAAAATTGCACGGAAACTACCGTGCAATTTTGAAACTGCATGGAGTTTCCGTGCAATTTTAAAATTGCACGGGCGAAACCGTGCAATATTGAAATACAAAATTTCAAGCCTCTGGTTTTAATTTGTTTGTATAAATGTTAAAATTTGCACCATTTGTGCATTTAGCAAATTAATTTACGTTAACAGGTTTTAACTTTTGGTAAAAAGTTGAATAAGTGTTCCTGGTATTGACTGTTTACAACAAAAATCAACATTAATATAAAAATCCAAATCATAGTATGAAAAACATTAGTGTCAAGTACACTCTTAGAAATGTTCCAGTAGAAACTGCAAGAATCACTTTTGTAGATGATAAATACAAAAGCTTTTGTAGAAAATGCTGGTTGAGTCTTGTAATTTATACAGGACGTCGTTGGTAGTGTTTACCGGACATAGTTTGGTAGAATTGATTACAAGTTAGACCAGCATTTGGCACAAATGAAACCAAAACTATGAACCAAAATGAAACTACATTTACAAACTATCATTTATACAATTAAATTAAAACCAGAGGCTTGAAATTTTGTATTTCAATATTCCACGGTTTCGCCCGTGCAATTTTAAAATTGCACGGAAACTCCATGCAATTTCAAAATTGCACGGCAGTTTCCGTGCAATTTTAAAATTGCACGATAAAACCGTGCAATTTCAAAATTGCACGGAAACATCGTGCAATTTTAAAATTGCACGCTTTTCAATATTGCACGTAACATATACGTTTAACTAGTGCTTTTTACAGAACAGACCAAAATTGTACATAACAGAGTGACAAGTAATGCTGCATGAAAACTTTAGTATCATTGCATTAAAATGCATTAAATGCGTTAAAATTAAATACATTAAAATGTTAAAATACGACTGTATGGCAGGCAATGTTTATTTGATCTGTTTCCAATTAATTTTCTTTTTTCAGATTATTAAATAATCATTTTAAGATTTCCCCAACTCAATTAACAACCTTCTTTATAAAATCATTACATAAGGAGAAGGACAAGGAGCCTAGCACCAACAATTAAAAAGATCCCCAAATTTAAGGAATTAAATTGCCTTCTTGCGGGTTCTGGAGGATGACGCTGTCATGCTGATTCTGAGGAAGGACCGAGAGGACAGCGCGAACTCACTCGCTGTGCTTCCACACGTATTAGGCTATATCATTGAATAGCACATCTGGAACCAGTCTCACCAGCAGTTAATTAATTTGATTAGCATAACATAAGGATAACACAGAGGATAACAAAAGCTGAAACTCATTTTAGTCAGAGCTGTAACTGAAAACTATAAAAGACTTGGACTGAAACTGAAAACTAAAAAAACTTGGAGCTGAAACTGAAACTAAAACTGAAACTCATTTTAGTCAGAGCTGAAACTGAAACTGAAACTGAAACTAGAAGAAATTTGGAGCTGAAACTGAAACTGAAACTAAGCTAAACTACGAGCTGAAACTGAAACTGAAACTAGAAGAAATTTTGAGCTGAAACTGAAACTGAAACCTTTCTGAAAGTGGAGCTGAAACTGAAACTGAAACTGAAACTGAAACTAAACAGGACAGCGTAAACATCACTACCGTGCAGAGGATGTGTCGTGTTTATAATACATAGAGGATGCTTGTTGTTACATTATGCACTACGTACTCTTGCAATGCTACTACCTAGAGTACACAATAGAACTTTAAGTTAAAGCTAAACTGCGCATTTTCGTTTTCCTAATGCTAGGGTAACTTTTGAAGGACTATGACAGGAAAGGTTATGCAACGCAGCATACGATCTTGTTTTGTGAAACCATTACGTGGACATAACAAAATATCGGTGATGGGCAAAAATACGCTAACTTCCTTCCTTAAATACAAACAGCCTGTTCTGTTGCATTCGAAATACTAGTGTGACCAAAACATGAGTGTCAAACTTTGATAAATTTATTACCTGATACCCTCTGCAAAATGCAATTCCCTGCAATGTAATTTTAGAATCTTCCGGAACAGCAGTATTTGAAAATGTCGACAAATTTGAAATTCTGAAAGTCATTTACTGTAAATCTAAAGCATTTATTCATTAATTCGAAAATTTCGGAAAATCTGAAATTCCGGAATTCACATACGATAAATCCATATATTCAATTCAAAGCTCTTGACGAGATGAACGTCTTTAATAAAAAACTCCCAGAAGTGCGCATACTTCCCAGCTCTCATGAAACATTCCCTAGCTACGGATAACCCCTTGATAGATTTTCGTAAATTCCGGGAATTTAATGCATTTTTAGGTTTGGTTTTATTTTAGATTTTCCCTTATTTTCGAAATCTCCAGTTCCGGACGATTCTAAAAATATGCAGTTAGAATTTGCACCAACGGTTGCCGCCCCATAAAAGTCCAGCTTGGAAAAGCATTTTTGGTCATGTGACCGGCTATACCGAGTATAGTGGTTGAAATGGTTTACATTTTCTTCTCGAAGCTTCTAGAAGAAAATGTAAACTTTAGTTTAGCTTTAGCTAGAGTTTAGCTCGTTACAGTCATTACAATAATCAAAACGCCTCAAAATTTAATGTGATTTAGCAGGACAACTTTTGTGCAAAGATGAGCAAAATTGATTCTTAATGTTCGGTTTGATTTTTTAACAAGTAGCTTCACACAGCATAGGAAACTAATGTAACTTTAATCCGTTGAGTAGCTGGGCAGCCTGGAGCCGTCTTGCACTGAAAAACCTCAACCGGCCATTGCTACTAATTTGTCATATTGATCAACAGTTCGCCAGAGCTCGAACCCCACATAACCTTCTTGGATGCCTCCGTGTCAAATTCAAGTTCAGTGGGCCTGATCCTAAGTAACTTTGCCACAGTTTGACTTCGAACTCTAACATTGGTCTTACTTTTGACAACATGGTCAACTATTTTGTGCGAAATCCGTGACTATCTATTTGGGCCAAAGCACACCCTAACTCGTCTGGTCAGTCGGTCCATCAAAACTCTGGGTCATCTCAATCTACCAAATTGAAAACTTTGACAACGAATCCTACTTAGGTAGGTACTTGGTGTTATTTCCAGCATGCTAGTCTCAGAGCCATCACAATAAATAAATATAAATTATAAAAACTAAATACACTGGCAGAAAAGCCAACCTATTCTCAATATTAAGCTGTAATAAGTTTTGTTAATTTTAAGCAAAAGAACTTCGAGACTGCATCATGCTATTGCGATTAACCAAACTCTGTTGTGCTTTGTGCCATGCGAGGTGCATACACTATTCACCTTACGCACTTCGTTAACTACAATACGTTTTACTCGAACTCAAACAAAAACATCCCACAAACCGAATTCAAAATACACTAAAACAAAACCAAACTTAATATACAATGCATTAGTATATACTGAAAAATTAGCGAACGAAACAACGGGAATCTAGAAATATCGTTTACAAAACCAACGAGCTGTTGATTTTAAACGGAATCAAAACATTTTCAAATACATACGAACCAGCAAAATCAGAAACCCCATTTGTTTCAAGCAATAAATGACAAATACTAGCATAAATAAAATATTCAGAAGTATATATACACGCCAATCTATAATATATAATATATTCGAGCAAACGAACAATTATACACGATATAATGAGACGGAAATTACAAGGAATTATCAGATTCACGAGACTTGTAGTCGACCAGGGCGACAATCAACAAAACACCGGTAAAATTTCCCCATCTAGTGACTTCCCTCAACTAATTTTATTGACTAAAGCGTTTTAGAAAGTAGACATATATAATTTCCCAAAACTTTGGTGCAAATTCTTTACACAATAGGTATCAGAAGGCTCGAAAGAACTCAACTGCCCAGCGAAACAGAAGTCAAATGTCTCCGAACTGAAATTGAATGGTGAGAATATACGTACTGCCAAATTTGGTGTGGCCAAAAATGGGTACGTATATATTTTCCTTCGTTCCGTCTCAAAGGAGCAAGGGGGGGCCCACACGAAAGGGACACCTTACAAAGAGGGAACGAGTTGGTCACCACCATTCGAAGTCATGACACAGTTAAGATTAGAGGGAACGAGTTGGTAATAACCCTTCGAAGTCATGACACAGTTAAGATTTTTACTATAACTGTTAAATTTTAAGCACACAATCAGGGGACGGTGGAGAAGACAGGGTGCCGAACTGTCACAAATGTTACGCTTGCTGCTGGCTATTATCAAATCAAGATGTCTCAATTTGGAATAGAATTTGGACAATGCAGAAAAAAAGACGCTGGGATGCTCCGTAAGTTCCACAGTCAGTTTGAGAGACTGGACAGAAGAAACCGTTGAACACTGATCGACCAAGGACAGATCACTGGCAGACCCCTTCCAGACTATCTCCTCCAAGGTTAGTCTTCGCAAAGAGGCAATGCAGGTCAAATTAAATAAAGAATCTGCAGGTAAACGATAGAAAGGACAGTTCAGCTTTAGTTCAGCGAGCCCAGGATTATGAAAGGCAATATTTTGAAGGGCATTCCAACTGCTGGCTGGGAAAGCGGCATGGATTAGTAACTCTAAGGTTTCCAGTGCACCTCCATAGGTAAGCTGCATCCAAGGGGAAAGACAGTCAGGAATCGTAATCGAACAAGCATAAATAGTATTTAAACACATGGAAAGACGTTTAAGATGTGGAAAATCCCGAAATCTGTCCCCTACAGCAACGTGCACCGCATAACGAGCGACCACAATATCCAGGTCCTCGATATGGCTGTTGCATAACCGCTGCATTAACTGTACAGCATCATTGCAATCTTTTAGCTGAATGGAACGAATACATTTGGGCAGAGTTTCCGGTAACTCTTCAAGACAAAATCGACGATCAATAGTAGGCCACACAAATCGTTCCAGACCGGAGGACACCACCATATTACAGACTTCCTCTGCTCCAAAAAAGCAAGGTTTCAGATTTTCACGTGGACAAATGAGTGATCTCAAATAAGGGCAACAGCGACGCAAAGTTGACAACAAATTAGACAGAAACTCTTTTGGAAAGTAAGTACAGTTATCGGGTGCCAAATGCAAATGAAGCAGTCCCGACGGATAAACGGATAAATAGGGCTGCAATTGGACGAGGTCTGAATTACCCCGCGGCAGTGTTAGGGTGAGAGTATGCAAATTAGGAAGCCATTGACTGATCATTTCCATGCAATCCAAACTGACTGGTGATATCAGGTAAAGTTTCGATAGGCCCAAAAATCTGGACTTGGTCCACTGAATCAACTCAGAGATCTCAACGGGACCAGAATATCCATTGACCAATCCGATCCTCAATTCCCGAATATCCGAATAAGATTGGCGGATCGCAACATCAAACTCCTTACAAAGCGATCCTTCAAGGGGAACTCGATCTCGCCAGGGAATGAAGGAAAGGATCAGCCGAAGGACTTCTCTTGGAAGCTGCAGCAAATCCATCACAGAATCTTGAATTGAAACCTGAAATAAAACAGTCATATAAAGCAATACGTAACTGAACGAAGCATA
>JASAND010021721.1:0-25779 GCA_030248195.1 Trissonchulus latispiculum
GAAAACGAACCCACAAATGAAAATAGTAGTACCCTTTAGCCACTATGAATAAAAAACCACAACAATCACACAAAATCCCACAATTACACACAAAACCAAACACACTTACAAATACGTTTACATAGGCCTAACAATGCAATCAATAACTGCTTTACAGTGGGTAAATACTACATTTATAACTATACAGCTGTTCAAAAGAATAACATACTACATTTACCTCTACAACAATTCAAAATTCCACTAAATACAACAAAAATATCCTTTACAACAGTAACAAAAGATTATCATACTACAGCTATTCTTTACAACAGCACAAAAGATTAATATATGACACATACAACATACTGTTAAATGGATTTTACACATGGCATTAAACTGCATATTTATAAAGTAACAAAACAAAACACGAAATTAATATATAGCCTAAGCTAACAATGCAAAAAGTATAGCAAACAAAACAAGCGTAACAGAAGTACAGAGAAATATAGAGAAGGAACAGAAACTACCATGTACAGTGCTTTCCGTCCTAACTCAACTCTTGGGCCTAACTTAAACATCAGAAAGCAAAGAAGTAAATGGTAATTTAAAAAAAGAACAATAGAAGAAACAAGAATAAATTTCACATAATACATCCTAAACTAAACCAAACCTAACTCAAAAACGAAAAGCAAACCAATTTTCTTTACGCGAAAAATAAAGAATTTTCAAAGTTCCTAACTCAAACCACACAAAAGACAAAACACAAACAGCTAACTAAACTATGACATCCATGCTATATTATCCTATCCCCCGGCGAAAAAGAATGAGTGCCTACGAATTCCAACAAACCAACAATTAAACCTGACTAAAACAAGGTAATTAAAGAAAATACTAGTACAGAAAAAATCACAACAAAATTCACAACAAAGAAAATTATCATATGCCTAGGTAGAACATTAATTAGCCGTATGATTTGTTTAGCTAGGAATAACAAAAACAAACAAACAATGGAATGACAGAAAAGAGAAATGATTAATATAAGGCAAAAATTAAAGACACAGATTTAAAGACAAAGGTTAAAGTACATATATAAAGACTAACAAACAGACTAAATGCAAAAATTCTAAGTTCAAAAGTCCGTCTTTGTAAATGGCAGATTCTAGGTTGAGGCACTAATTTATGGCAGGGGACTCATCGGTAGGATGTTGATTGAGCAATAAAGCACCGTTGAAAGCACCAAAAGAGAGCTGTTAAGCTGAAAAAGAAAGTGGGTTAAGCATACATATATACCCTAGAAAATTCCAAAATTAAGCTTCCGTTGAGATTAAACTAATAGCAAAAGTGAAAAGATAGAAAGATAGAAAAGAGAAAGATAGGAAAGAGTTTTCAAAGGATTTACAAAAAGCATCTTTTTACAAAATGACTAAAGCTTCACTCCAAAGAATAAAAATGAGATTCTACTTAAGTACAAGACACATAATTACACTCAGTATACCATGTTTCTCCGAGCTTTAAAGTCTAAATTCAAGATAGAAAAAGAAAAGAAATGTACACAGATAAGAGCTACTGTACACCCTTGAAATGGCAAATCAGCTGAATTTAAGATAAGATAAAGACAAACTATAACTAGATACTAAACGACTAAATAGCGAAAATACAAAGCAAATAACGAAATAACTGTACACAAAAAACCACAAAAACAAAAACAAAAATTAACTACAGAGTCCTGTCACGGTCGCCAAATGTTAACTACCGGCAAACTGTCCGGTATTTACCGGTAATTAAAAGGCGAATCTGATTGCAGGCTAAACTGGGTGCAACTCTAATCAAGAAATGAAAGACCTACCTAATATTCTAAACCTACCCTAATAAACTATGAAAGGCATCATTGTTTACTGATAAAGACTTACTAATTTAATGATGATAAGGAAGTACCAATAATACACAGCAAATACTATATAGTGATACAAGACTAAGCCCGCAGGCAACCACTCATGTCGTAAGAACAATACATACTGACTAATTGATTAATTTGGCTAATTAACGAAAGTATCAAAACCGAGGTTTCTACACGGTAGTGATGAAGAAATCATTCGAAAGAATAGTGAAACACACTTCGCGTAGCGAGTATTTAACAAAAGTGTATTCTCTGTTCAAGGCTATCATATTAAATATCTTGCAAATCCAATTTCAGAATTTCTAGCAGTCATAAGCTGTATTAATATGTGCTCTAGGTAGTTTAGTATCGCAAGTATTTAGTTTATACTTGTTTTGGCCTGCGCTGGATAAGCTGGAAAAACCAAAACCATTTACAGTTTCACACTCAGATACATTGTGTTGTTTGTAGCGAGCAAATGAAGGGATAAAAGGACAATCATGTTTTGCAAAAAGCCGAACACATCATGCTTGAGAGCTAGCAAATAGCGACAGCTGATTCTCGGCTAAGTTTACAAATTGACTTACCGTTTCTTCACATTTAATATTTTTAGTTATCTTACTTAAAACTAAACATATGCTTTCGGAAAGGAAGATGAAATCAGTTTAGTGTTGGACCCACTATTTTAATAGCTATAATTGAACTAATATGCAAAAGCTGCATACAGTACAGTTGGATTTAATTGTAGTAAGCATAATGTATATCAGATCAAATTGGACAGAGGTAGTGTTTTTAGATTAAATTACCAAAAGGGACGATGCCGCAGACTTGGTACAGTCTTGGTACAATATAATCTCAACATGGCCTTCAATCGCACAATGGGGAGATTGTAAGCCACATTCTCCTGTGCATTTGAATGTTTATTAACAAATTGCTGGAAGTGGAAGGATCTGGGGGAATCCCGACCTAAATTGCACAGCTAAGTTGACGATAATATAGCTTAATTACGTAAACAATTACTAAATGCAGAGTACCGGCCTTTTGGTTGGGGGTAGTGATGGACATGGTGGATGAAAAAGGTCCCACCATGTAAATTGCTACCTCTCAACCTAATAATGTAATACTAAATTAATTATCAATCAAGCAGTCACCAATAGTCTGGCTCAGTAGACACTTTGCTCCCCTGAAGTTTATACTGCATTCACAGCCAGTACTAACTACAGAAAATGTTATTGTCAATTTTGGTATTGCTATGCTTCATCCTTTCCCAACATACGGCTCAGCAAAGCCACAACCGCCGGTGCCAGCCGGCACTGCATTTAGCACACGCATCCCCCCTGCTGGTAATTATCCGAGATTCCAAGGGGTGGCCGCTTTCGGGTGGAGCTGCCGCGGTGGGCTTATTGCATAGGCAGCAATAGGTACATCGCCGGCCTTGTCAAACGCCTCGGTTAATTGCAAAGCAATTATTCGGTGTCAGTCCCCCCTCCCCAGTCAAAGTAAACGCAGTACTGACACCACTCCTAACCGGCGTGTGCCAACTGGAGTGGGGCGAACTAAAAAAAAATATGCATATGTGATGAATGTATGCGTATATATGTTATATATATTCATGCCTTCTTGTAAATTTGATACACACCTGGGTAAACTAGCGAAGTAAGAGCAAAACTACACTGAGGGGTTTTCTCCATATTATAAAGGTGCAAGATGAGTTGTAAATTTTCCGTATACTTAGATGTTTCTAACACGAACATTAGTGCAAAAGGCAAAACTATAATGGCCAAACTAAGAAATTTGAACCGATTGATTCTAACAAAATTTGAACTTTTTAAAAATTAAAAGGTCCAAGGGATACCAAAAATTTTTAATTGATGTCTGCTGAAAAATTGTCGAATTTGGCCAAACTTTATGGGGGGGGGCGTTATGGGGGAAGTTCCCCCCATCGTTGGGGGGCAGCAAAAATGATGTGGGGCATATTTTTGAAAACGTTTTGCAAATTTTAACGTTTGTTGTGTAAAAACTGCCACAAATCGCAAAAAAATGACTAATTTTTAGGTGTTTTTAAGCTGAAATAGCGAAACGTTCGATAAAAATCCGGCGACGCCAGATAATTTTTTGCACATTTAGGGTGAAAAAGTGAAATTTGGCAATTCTTTGGGTTATGGTGCGGACCTGGAATGGGGGGGGAAGATCGCCGAGTGGGGGACCATCCCACCCACCCCCCAGTAAAGATAAGCCAGCTTCTTTACTTGAATATATGTATGGCGACACAGTATACATATTGCAATGCTGCAGATTTTTCCCCTGAAAGATTTCCAATCAAGTGTCTGAACAATTCGTCTTCGCTGAACATTGCCAAACACAAAGCGCAGGAGATTACATCATTCCTGTTTTTTATAAAGCGATTGATAGCTTTGCTCTGGGAACAAAAGTTTCTGCCAGCGTGTAATCGCTCGCACTTTCTAATATGCAAATTAGTTTACACCTTGACCCACTTGACAAAAGTCAAGTAGCAAGGTCAAGTCAAAGACGCACACAAAGAAGTGAATAAATCTCTGTCAAAGACACACACGCACACACACACTTGACGCTTGACCAGAAATTTCGGTAGACGCAAAAACTAATGTCTAAGTCTAATGCATATAAGTATGAATGTGCACAACGACACATACACACAGATACATACATTCAAATATGCATATGTGATGAATGTATGCGTATATATGTTATATATATTTTCATGCCTTCTTGTAAATTTGATACACACCTGGGTAAACTAGCGAAGTAAGAGCAAAACTACACTGAGGGGTTTTCTCCATATTATAAAGGTGCAAGATGAGTTGTAAATTTTCCGTATACTTAGATGTTTCTAACACGAACATTAGTGCAAAAGGCAAAACTATAATGGCCAAACTAAGAAATTTGAACCGATTGATTCTAACAAAATTTGAACTTTTTAAAAATTAAAAGGTCCAAGGGATACCAAAAATTTTTAATTGATGTCTGCTGAAAAATTGTCGAATTTGGCCAAACTTTATGGGGGGGGGGGCGTTATGGGGGAAGTTCCCCCCATCGTTGGGGGGCAGCAAAAATGGTGTGGGGCATATTTTTGAAAACGTTTTGCAAATTTTAACGTTTGTTGTGTAAAAACTGCCACAAATCGCAAAAAATGACTAATTTTTAGGTGTTTTTAAGCTGAAATAGCGAAACGTTCGATAAAAATCCGGCGACGCCAGATAATTTTTTGCACATTTAGGGTGAAAAAGTGAAATTTGGCAATTCTTTGGGTTATGGTGCGGACCTTGAAGGGGGGGAAGATCGCCGAGTGGGGGACCATCCCACCCACCCCCCAGTAAAGATAAGCCAGTTACTTTACTTGAATATATGTATGGCGACACAGTATATATATTGCAATGCTGCAGATTTTTCCCCTGAAAGATTTCCAATCAAGTGTCTGAACAATTCGTCTTCGCTGAACATTGCCAAACACAAAGCGCAGGAGATTACATCATTCCTGTTTTTTATAAAGCGATTGATAGCTTTGCTCTGGGAACAAAAGTTTCTGCCAGCATATAATCGCTCGCACTTTCTAATATGCAAATTAGTTTACACCTTGACCCACTTGACAAAAGTCAAGTAGCAGGGTCAAGTCAAAGACGCACACAAAGAAGTGCATAAATCTCTGTCAAAGACACACACGCACACACACACACTTGACGCTTGACCAGAAATTTCGGTAGACGCAAAAACTAATGTCTAAGTCTAATGCATATAAGTATGAATGTGCACAACGACACATACACACAGATACATACATTCAAATATGCGTATGTGATGAATGTATGCGTATATATGCACAACGACACATACACACATACATGCGCACACACACACATACGTATTAACATGTTTTCACACACTTGCATTCGTTTCATTTTCTAAGAAGTCACCTTTCACATAATTTCAAATGGTGTTCTAGCAACAGGTTTCTCACGTTGCCTTCCTTTATGGAAGTTTATCATCATTTTTCTTTTTTGCGTAAGTGCACACAAGTTGTTCTTTTAAGATGCTGGCTTTCAAGGAGATTCTTTTAATCTACTGTCCGGCTTGACACTTGACTAGAAATCTCTCCTCATCTCACAAGGTTACTACAACTACTTGGACAAAAGGAATTTTCCACGAAAACTCAGATGCATTTCAAATTTCACAAAATCAATAAATATATCGTTAATATAAAGGATCGCGAACAACGCGTTTTCGCCTATAGAAGTTAATTTAGAGCATTCTTGGAATTTATAAATCAAGTCTACTGTCTGAATCCCGCTCTTTGTATGTTCCTTTTTGGAATTCCGGAAGATATTCACACAGACACACACTTGACACTTGACCACAAAAATCGCGACCATATAATTAAAAACCTGTGTATATAAATTTCGACACTTTGAATGAATCTTCGATTCTACTTCTGCTGTTGAAATTTGCATCAACTTGACGCCCCCCCCCCCATTTGAGGTTAGGGATGGGTTAATTGTTTACTTGATCCGGACTCAAATGCTCACTAGTGGTTGTGTGAAAATATTTCAAGATTTCTATTCTCAAATTATCTAAAATTGGTAGTATTTTGCAAAAGCTCAACCTAAGTTGTCCTTTTGCGCACGGTCCAATGCCGGAGTTATCTAATACTTCTCAGATTCCGCTGACAAGTCTTCTAACTACCGTAAGGAGATCAGTTCTAATCTAATCTAACTCCGGCCCCTTTTCAGTAAATTTTTGTTTATTTTATGCGATTCCACCAACAACTCTGCCTAATCTGTTTTTATTATAGGGGAGCCGGAACTGAAGCCTGTGAAGCTTGCTAACTAGCCGCAGAATGTGCCTAGAAGAAAAACAAAGTACATCGACGAAAGCAATTTGTTTTTTGTTATTTGATTTTCTTCGTTTGTGTTGTTGTTCCTTATATTTGAAATAAATGAATTTGTATTTTGACAACGTAGTGTCCAACAATGAAAAGGGCCGAATCATGAGCAAATAGAAAACAAGCAAATTGTCCAGGTCTTCGCCGCCTTCATACCTCTACATCTGATATAGCGTTTGAAATTATCTTAAGTTCTACTAACTTAAACGGCGGAAATAAGCAGCAGAAACAATTTTCAGAGCTGTTGTCCGAAAGTAACATTGCTTATCTCAATAATCGAGTTTTCACATCCTCAAATGTAATTACTTTTCTTTAACTTCATTACACCAAGATTACACTAATATATTCCCCAGTAAATTCTGAATCTCCAACATGTAGGAGAAAAAATGAAAATAAAAGTGCAGGAGAAATAAAAATACAAGATAAAAACGCAGGAGATTAAAATAAGTAATAAATATAAGTCGGCACATGAATACGGCGTCGCTCGGCACACTCACCAAAACAAGACAAGAATGATGTCTTACTACAAGAAATTATCCATAAAAACACAAGCACATAGTAAAGATAAAACTACTATGTGTGTTTGTTTGTTGGTGTTTAAATTATTGTAGAACCGATATATTGTGAGCTTTACCTGCAACCTGACGGAGATAACTGATAACATGTTTCGATTTATGGATTATAGTTGGACTATTCAGCTCAACAGGAAAGAAGCGTTTAGGAGCCATAGATCTGGTATCTGAATGATTGGATTGGTTGGATGTTGACAATTTAATCTGCCTACATTTTTACCATATTTGTTGGATTTTCTGACTGCCACTTTACACGAAAACCTTAAGCAATCTGCTTGCAGTCTTAGCTTAGACGTATAATGAGTCTAATCTTGTTATCCTCATATATGCTCTAAAATTGTGGTACTCTTATGTATTTCTGCACCTTTGAAATAATTTTTACGTCAATAAATTAACCCCTGACTTTAATCTAGGAACCACTGCTTACAGAAAGTTGGATTGTAATGAATTTTCATCAAGTCATCGGAATAGTTTATTTAATCGTTGGAATAGTTGGGCTTGGTCACAATGTCTTGGTTGGTACCATTTTTTTCGCAGTTCGAGAATTCCATAAACCAGCATTTATTCTTATGGCAAATTTGTGCTTTTCTGATGCCACTGTGCTGCTGTGCAATGGCGTTTATGGCGGATACAGACTGATCTCATCCGAAGACTATGACACCATTACTGATATTGATGAAGTGTTTGGCTTAATTTGTCTGGTGCAATGGTGGGTGGGATGTGCAATTTTTACAACAATTGCATTCAATCGCTACATTGCCGTCACAAAATGGACAGAACAGGGGAAGTGGTTCAGCCTTCGAAATCAGATTGTGTTCAACCTGGGTCCACATTTAGCGTTCTGGGTGTCATGCACACTGTACTTTATTTTTATTTCAAGGGACATGGTGCCTTGGAGCAATAGTGTTGCTAGCTATCAGTTTATCGCACCAGTCCTGGAGCGTTTCAATTCAGTGTATGGCACTTTGGGATCTTTAGTTCAGGTATTTTTCAATACTTGTACTGTTAAGGAGATCTGGAGACTGCGGAAAGATCACGACATTAGACAAACTGGTATGAGCGGTTCTATTCTGAAAAAGGAAACCAAGCTGACAATTCAGTGTATCATAACCAGCACAATATTTTGCTTGACGAATGTGGGATATCAGTTCATTTTTGGACTGCAATTCCTGTTTGAATTCAAAATTTATCACTACATGGTGGTTCACTTGATCTGGATGAGCAATCATTGCGTCAATCCTGTAATCTATTGCTTTTACAACAAACCGCTCGTTAACATAATAGCAAACCGCTTCCGTTTTAAGAACAACCAGGTCTCGGTTGTGGGAAACGCTGCTACATAACTGAAAACTCCTAGAAATTGAAGCTTTGGTCAAAAATTGGAAACATATCATCATCTAGCACCAGCACCTGTAATGAATATTTTAGTATCTCAGTCTGCAAGAGCACGAACATAGCCATATTCAGTTACCATTTCTATTCTTTTTACACAATCCTGTTTGTATAAGCTATATTGAAATAATCCGTGACACAACATCATTTTAGTACGTTTATTTGTTATAGGACCAGAGTTAGAATCCCAATATTTCAAATCTTTTGCAAAAGATCAGAAACACTGTCAGTCTTTCACTTATAGGGTGTGTGCTTAGTTGGTGGAGGTGATGGCTTCAGTGAGCAATCCCAAAACCTAGCAAACGCAAGCTGAAACTAAAACGGAACAGTGCAAAAAGACCAGTACCTGGTGCTGGGTGTGCCTAACTATTTCCTCTTTGCCACCTTCATCCCAGTACCAACGACGATTACGGTAGGTTGAAGCTTAAGGTGGTGGTACCCTTTTGTGCAGTGCTTCTTGATGATTCTTTGAAATGCTATAACTTTCGCAATTTTGGGAGTTTGAAAGAGCTTTAAACATAGTTTTAAAGCTTATAATCAGTACATTCCGCTGAGCTGACGAAACTGGCAAAATTAGCACATCTGCCATACTGACATCTGACAGGCTGAATATAGACAACAATGTTTAAACTTAGATTTCTCAAAACTGCGGAATCGGACAACACTTTTCTTGTGCCGTGATACGAAAGACATATGGGCCGAGGGACATTTTTCGGATTTGGCTCACCAGAAATCCGACAAATGTGCAGTAACACGAAATTTCGCAAATTTTTATTCAGTTTTCTCGCAACTGGAGATGTTTTAGCTCAAACCAAGAAAAATGTTCCTCCTCAATAGTGTGCATTTTCGTCCAGCCAAAAATCACGTAAATCCATTGGGTAATTTTTGAGAAATCGAAAAAAAATTTATCGCAGTTTTGCCAAAATGGTTTTTGATATATTCCGTGTTTCAGAAATCAGGAACAGAAAAACTAACGTTTAATCTCAGATTCCTCAGATATAGCAGTCATCAACCGACGGATAAAAGCCTAATTAACCAAAAACCTTTTTCAAAACCATAACAACACTCTCCCTCTTGAGAGGGAATTATTTAAAGATTCGCCGTTCGTAACAGCGAGTGACTGGGTTGTAGCGCAAATGCAGTTGTCGTCGTCTTTGCGCTCGGTTACGAGTTCCTGCGTTGTCTTGACCTTGATCAATCTGCGGCTCTGCGATATCTTCCGGGCGTTGACGTCGAACGATCGGTTCCTGCTGGTGGCCAACGTGTTCCTGCCCTTGACCGAAACTTAGGAAAGTGTCGAAAGGGTCGCTGTCAACTAACTCGGATTGAGCCTTGGTGGAAGTGCGAAGGGTTATCTGATCCTCATGGCGTATCCAGGTACGGCCTGTGAACAGTCAAAGATTCTTCAAGATGGCAACGACAAATCAATCGTCCACAAAGTTCAGGATTCCACTAAAATCTGTTACCGATGCAATCGACCAATTACATGTCATCTGATTGCCGATTTAAAGAAGCAGTCTGTCCTAAAATATAAATGCAATAAAACTGGACTCATTGCTCCGGCATGCCGCAGCTCCGGTCCCACGAACCCAAAACGAGTTAGTAAAGCAAGATCTTCGAAACCCGCAAGACCTACGCAAAGACTCAATTTTGCCGACGAAATGGAATCGGACACGCCATCTGACGATAACCCCGTGTTCTACGTTCGCACAGTGAACGACACCAGGAAACCATACCTGGTAACTCCTTCCTTAAATGGAAAACCCATCCCAATGGAACTAGATACCGGCGCTGGTAAATCAGTTTTGCCAGAAGCGTTATGGTACCGACACTTCCAAGATCTGCCCATAACACCTACGTCAGTTAAATTGAAAAGCTATTCCGGGAATGCATACCATTGATTGGGCAAATACAGTTGGACGTTCACTGGAAAAGCGTGAAAGTTTCTTTGCCTATCTTAATAGCGAAGGTCAGTGGGCCAGCTCTACTAGGCAGAGACTGGATCACACATTTCAATTCCGAATTTGACAGTTTTATTAACAATGAACTCAATATTGCGTCTGCTGAAGTTACGATTCCAGCTTCAGTTCAGGGTTTGATTAACCAAGTTCCCGAACTCTTTGGTTCTAATTTGGGACAAATGCAAAAGGTACCTCCGGTTATCCCTACCCTTAAAGATAACGCTAAATCAGTTTTTCACCGCCCCGCCCTATTCCTTTCGCTCACGTTCGAAGGTAGAAGAGGAGCTGGTGGACTTACAAAAGAAAGGGGTAATTGAAAGTGTACCCTTTTCTGAATGGGCAGCTCCCGTGGTGCGCATTGTTAAGCCAACAGAGAAAATTTGCCTCTGTTGCGATTGTAGTGTAACAATTAATCCCGTATTGCAGATAGAAAAGTACCCCCTACCCACCTTTCACGAGTTGATGCATAAGCTGAAAGGTGGGATAATATTTTCCAAATTGGACTTATCTCAGGCATATCTGTGACTAGGAATTCACCCAAGCAGTCAACTGCTGACTTGCATTAATACCCATAAAGGGCTGTTCATATGCAAGCGACTGCAGTTTAGAATATCATCTGCTCCTGCGGTCTTCCAAAGAACGATGGAACAGATTCTGGCAGGTCTTCCTGGAGTTACCGTATTTATCGATGATCTCATCATTACCGGCGACACGGGAGACAATCATTTAGACGACCTCATGAAACATGAATTTTGCAAAGATTTTAGGATCACTGCTTTCGACGGGGACTCCCTAAGTGTGAGTTCTTGGCAAAGGAAGTCGGGAACTACATCGGGCACATCATCGATGCTAACGGAGTTCGACCATCAAATAAGAAAAAAGAAGCTATCGTGAATGCTCCGTGTCCACAGAATCTGCAAGAGTTAGTGTCCTTCTTGGGATTAATCAACAGGGATTTCATACCTGATCTTGCCACTATCGCTGCTCCCTTAAATGATATTCGAAAGAAGGGTATTCAGTAGTTTTGGAGCAAAGTTCGTCAGAAAGGTTTTGATGCTGCTAAAACCGCCTTGTCCAGCCCTAAACTCTTTGCTCACTACTCTCTGTCACTGCCATTACTCTTAGCATGCGATGCGACTCCCGTAGGCGTCGGCGCAGTCTTGTCGCACTTATGCACTTATGCACTCTTCTTGTACTTATGAGGATGACAGTGAACACCCTATTGCTTTTGCCTCACGTACCCTATCCGCAGCACAAAAAATTATTCTCAGATTGAGAAAGAGGGATTATCCATTGTATTCGGACTAAAAAACTTTCATCAATATGTTTATGGTCTTCCCTTTCAACTCATTACAGATCACAAACCTTTAGTCACCATTTTCAGTCCATCCAAAGCGACTTCCATCCAAAGCTACTTTTATGGCAAGGGGACGTCTCCAACGGTGGGCATTGTTTATCATGGCTCATTCCTATTCCATATTTTACCGTCCCTCGGAACTGCACTGCAATACAGACAGCCTGTCGCGACTTCCTCTTTCCATGGATCCTTCCGAAACCGAAGATAATGATACAGATTTTCAATCAGATTTAGTGAATAAGCTTTACCAGCTACCCTTGCACTTAGAGGATATCCAGGATTCTACAAAAACGGATTCAGTAATGTGTAAAGTTATTAATTACACCAGATCAAAGTGGCCATCGAAGCTCAGTTCAGAGGAGAAAGAATTGGCACTCCAGAATTTCCACCCTGTCAAACTCTAGATTTAGTTCATCCAAATCTTCCCTATTGCCAATAAATTAATAATTTAGGTTCTTCTAAGTAGTGGTTGTTATTTGAAGGGTAATAGAATGCCAACTCATGGTCCAAAACAATTAAACAAACCAAACAATATTTTGAAGAATGAAGCCAAATGAGAAGTTAATTTTAATGGAGTAGAATTGAGCATTGAAAACTGTGTAGAAGAGCTACTTGAGGTTACATTCCCTAGCGTCTTGCAAACGAAACTTGTAAGTTGAATAAATTCCAGATCCGAGCTTGAACTTTGTCCTAGTTTCGAATATAGACATGTCTGATCGGCTCATGCGTCTATCAAAAAATTCCACACATTGCTAGGTTTTGCCTTAAAATGATTCCACGAAATTGAGATGGCATGGTCGGAATTGTGCTGCCCAGTCTTTGTCACAACCGAATTCCAGTTTCGTGGATGGAATCCTGCTGACTGGGATAAGACACATAAACTTTTGGCTGAATGAGCTATGTTTTCCATGTAATAAAGCTTTGATATGGCTTTTACTAGATAAGACACGTAGGTTTTAAACTTAATTGAACCAACGTTTTAGGATTTCAGCTTAAATGTTTCTTTGACTGGGCTTAGCCTTAAAGCTATTTTACCCTGGAACAGCTGCAAACCTGTTGAGAAGAATTGGCTGTAAACAAATTCCACGGTATCGAGCCGGATTGGTTGGAATGCAGCTGGCTAGTTTTTGCCTCAAATATATTCTGTGGGATAAAGCAAGCATTATTTTGATACGCCCTATCCGTGGAATCTTACTTGGTTTGTGTACTCAATATCTTTTGATAGGTGCACCAGGTAGGGTCTCCAAAAAGTCTGCAGATGGGTCAGTCGGATCTTTCTTGGGTAAGAGCAACCGTAGGCACTTTCTTTGCATAAGTATTTTATCGAAACTTTCATGATACCAAATGGTACCATCTAATCCCTTCTTAGTCCAAGAACGCCCGGTGCCGCCCGCCCTACTTTAATGAGCTGATTGACCCGGCTACAAAAGAAGTTTACTTGACAAAACAGACTAACTAAACGTATGCTTCTTGTATATATATAAAACTATAATCGTAATGAAATCTGAAGGTATTGCTTTTCTCCGTTGGATAGCGGGCCCGGGCGCACGCCCGGGCGTCCGCGTTCGGTGCTCCCGCGCGTGCACGTTACCGGCAGTTCATACACTCGTGCAACGCGTGCAGGGATATTCTTGAGTCTCTTGGGGAAGTGAACTAGTCTGGTTAGTGGTAAGTGGTAACCAGTTTACACAAGTGTTTGGCTTTTGCGTCTTTCCTAGGATAGCTATTCCCACACTTCTCACATATGAACTTTTCCTTCTCATGCTTTGAAATGGGTCACTCCTACTTTACTCCGAGCATACTGTTCCCTTATATTTTATAGCCCAGCCCCGTCCCTTCATGCCTTGCCTTAAGGTGGTGGTTTCCTTTTGTGTAAATTTGATCCTATAGGTTTCAATTCTTTATGAAAGTAGATGAAACTTTCCAAACATGCTATTTTGGTTCTCTTTAACATTCTGGGACCAGTCCCACATTTTTAGCTGAAAAGATAAGAAATTTTCTATTTTTGGCATTACACTCTCATTAGGTAGTCGATACATCCGATTGGTTGTTATGGATGGAAAGTGGGTGCAAAAACGAATATTTTTGCTTTTACAACCTTTGAGCGGTTAAGTCAATATTATAAGCCAAAAACGATTTTTGTTCAGAAAATGGCCATTTTCGAGAAATCAGTTATTTCAAAATTACTGCCAAATCTTACGGACAATTTTTGTTTATTTATACCTAGTCGATACGAGGTCTAGTTGCCCATTTTATCAATGCCTATTAGTTGGGATTCGTTGCTTTAAACCAGAGATTTGACCGAAAAACTGTTATGGTTTTGTGAATGAAAATGAATACAACAGACAGCTTCTTTAAATCGGCAATCAGATGACATGTGATTATGTCGATTGCATCGGTAACAGACTTTAGTGGAATCCTGAACTTTGTGGACGATTGACTTGCCGTTGCCACCTTGAAGAATCTTTGACTGTTCACAGGTAATAGAGACTGAAACAAAGATTATCCAAACTATTAAGAAAACACAAACAGATATATCTTAGTTTTAATCCACTACCTGTGTTCGTATGATTTTGAATACAATTGTTAGTTAGCACAGCAGTTATTTCAATTGGCGCACTGCGGTATGCCCATTTCAGACCCAAGCTGTTTCCAATTGCAGCCAGCTTCGAATTCAACAAGCGAGATCAACACCAAGAATCCATTCAAGATTTCGTTGCTGAATTACAACGGCTAGCAACCTTCTGTGATTACGGTCCATTTCTTGACCGTGCTCTCAGAGACAGGTTTGTTGCCGGCCTGCGCGATCAGTCTATTTGAAAGGATCTGCTGTCCCACGAACACGACCTTTCATTTGCCCGAGCAGTAGAAATCGCTGTTAACATCGAATCGGCTACAATTAAATCGAAAAGCATGGCTCCTCAGTCCGAAGCTTTTTCCGTTAAAGCTGTGAAGAATGCTAAAGCAAGCAAGGACAAAACACTCCTTCCGGATTGTGCTTTTCCTGTGGTTCATGAGGGCACTACAGACAAGACTGTAAATTTCGAGGTGCAAAATGCCATTTATGCGGTAAAGAGGGTCACATTTCAAAGGTCTGCAGAGACAACAAAGGTCGAAAACGCAAAGACCAAGGAAAGACAAGAAAGAATCCTTCCACACCTGTTGACGACAGTACCGACAACGATGAACCGTATTCTGTTGGAACCGTTAGAGTTTGCCAAGTCAAGCCGAACCTAACCAGACCCATAACTGTTAAATTGACATTTAACGGTAGTCCGACTAATCTTGTGGTCGATACGGGTTCTTGTTTAACATTACTTCCCACGAAACCCGGTCCAATCTTGGCAAACCAGAACTTTCTAAAAGCAACCTAAAATTAGAAACTTACACTGGTTCCAAACTGCCTGTCTTAGGGGTTACCCAAGTGCCGGTTACCTATAATGACCGGACTAATGCGCTGCCGGTTACTGTGGTTAAAAGGAGAGTTCAGGATATCCTTTGCAGGGATTGGCTCGGAACAATCAAGTTGCATTGGAAATCGATATTTCAAGTGAATACAGTCCATAATACTTCACCAGTTAAATCTACATTGCCCACAGATTTCAAACAGCTGTTGGAGGATAACCGTCAGCTTTTACAAGATGCTCTTGGCACTTGTAAAAAAGCTGAAGCTACGCTTCAGTTAAAATCTGATTTCCGGCCGGTTTTTCATAAACCGCGTCCAATTCCGCTTTCTTTGCAAGAAAATGTGGTCAAAAAGTTGGATAGATTAAAAGAAAGGGTGTGATTGAAAAAGTGAACTGCTCCGATTGGACAGCTCCGATTGTTCCAGTTGTTAAACCTACCGGTGCTGTTCGAGTGTGTGGTGATTTCAAAATGACTGTGAACCCTCAGCTGCTGGTCGACCAATACCCGATTCCAAGACCGGAAGAACTCTTTGTTAAAATTGCATTTGGCGAGAAGTACAGCAAAATCGACTTAGCTGATGCCTATCTTCAGATTCCTTTGGCAAAAGATTCCCAAAGCTTCTGGTTATCAATACTTATAGAGGGCTGTACAAAAAACGAATGCCATTTGGAATTGCTCCGGCACCAGCAATATTTCAACGATTGATTGAAAATATGGTGAGCGATCTGCCCTGAGTTGCTTCCAATCTCGACGACATTATTGTCACTGGTAAAGACAACCAAGACCATCTCCACAACTTGTCACGGTTGTTTCACCGCTTGACAGAGTATGGTTTCATTGTCAATCTGAGTAAATGCAAAGTCTTGCAAAATTCAGTCGATTACGTCGGTGTATTGGTTAACAAGGAGGGTATTCAGCCATTGCCTCCTAAAGTAGATGCTGTGCTGAAATTGCCTACCCCATAGAATCAGACAAAGCTCTGTTCGTTTTTGGGAGCAGCAAACTACTACGGATAGATTGTTTCTAACCTGGCCGACAAAGCAGCACTATTGAATTCACTGTTACAGAAAGACAGAGAGTTTCTATGGGAAGATATCCACAAAACAGCATTTGGTAATCTGAAATCGGCTTTGACGTCGATGCAGCTTCTCGTCAATTACAATCCACAGTTTCTGCTTGGTCTGGCTGCGGATGCTAGTTCTGTTGGAGTTGGAGCTGTTCTATTTCATATTTTTCCAGATGGCACAGAGCGACCAATCTCCTATGCATCCAAGACATTAAATTCAGCTGAAAAGATATACTCACAAAATTCTCATCAGGTTTCTTCTCAGGCTCTTGGAATCATTTTTGGTATAAAGAAATTCCACCAATATTTGTGGGGTAGAGAGTTCGTATTGGTCACGGATCATAAACCATTGGTCAGCATCTTCAATCCTAACAAAGGTATTCCTCTACACTCCGTTCATCCTTTACAACGGTGGGCGTTTATCCTCTCTTCTTACAACTATGCCATTCAGTTCAAACCTACTGCTAACCATGGAAACTTCGATTTCCTTTCCCGATTGCCCTATTCCGGTACTTGCGAGGATTCGATTATGGTTCCACTAGTATTCAGCATTTCCACGGACTCAGAGGTTACCGAACTACAGACTGAAATAATAGCCTCTGTACCGGTGTCCTTTCAATCGATTGCAGCCCACACAGCTCGAGATCCAGTTCTGCGTAAAGTTTTCCGGTCTATTCAAACAGGCTGGCACAGTGCTAGTAAAGATCCTTCATTGGTTCCGTT
Organism: Trissonchulus latispiculum; assembly: GCA_030248195.1. NCBI lineage: Eukaryota > Metazoa > Nematoda > Enoplea > Enoplida > Ironidae > Trissonchulus > Trissonchulus latispiculum. The sequence continues at coordinate 17,250 of JASAND010021721.1, forward strand.
TGCTCGTCGACAGGCGGAATTGACAATTTAAGAAGGCTGTATTTTGTGTGGACTGAAAGTGGTTGTCCCAACCTCTCTGCAAAAGAATATGCTGGAAGCGTTACACGTAGCTCACTGTGGTATATCCCGAATGAAAGCTCAGGAGAGACGTCATGTTTGGTGGCCAGGAATTTATAGTGAAATCGAATCTTTTGTTCGAAGATGTGTGCCATGCCAAGAGCTCGCGTTTTTACCACCAGAGCAAACTGCATCCTGGAATATCCCACAGAAGCCTTGGGAGCGGCTGCACATAGATTTCGCCGGCCCTTAATTTTCGAAGATGTGGTTAATTGTGGTCGATGCTTATTCTAAATGGCCAGTGGTCATCTCCTTGAAATTTATCACGACACAATCTTTGATTTCCTCCCTGAGATCCCTCTTTTCAACACACGGTATCCCGATATCGCTTGTATCTGATAATGGTCCTGAGCTGACGTCATCAGAATTTGATGCTTTTTGCAAGAAGAACGGACTTAATCATATTCTGACAGCACCCTATTATCCGAAATCTAATGGCTTAGCTGAGCGATTCGTTCGCACGTTCAAACGCCATTTCAAGAGAGCCGAACGAGATGGAGAAAAAGATCCAGCAAAGAACTTGGCGAATTTCTTGCTGTACTACCGAACAACGCCGCATTCTGCAACTGGAAAGTCTCCTGATGAACTACTGATGGGACGAAGACTGCGAACTGTCATAGATCTGCTGCATCAGTCGCTTCCCACTAAGGGAGAAAATTCAGTTGGAACGGCTGGCTCCAGATGTTTCCTTTTGGGTGAAAAGGTTTCGGCACTCAATTATGGGAAAGGGTCAAAATGGGTCCCAGCGGTTGTCACACATGTGGCGGGTCCGCATTCTTACCGGGTAAGACCCATTCAGCAGTCCCAGCTGAACTGGCGGCGCCATATCGATCAACTTCGGAGAAGGGATGTTGAGATAACGGTTCCAGACAAGCTAGAAGAAACGTTCAATAGAAAGATGCACACGGAAGAAACCTGCAAGAGAGCGGTTCGGAAGCAAGGCGAACACAGGAAAGAAAGATCCGAATTTTCACAAATCCAGACGTAGCCAGAAATCCTGCACCCCCGCTCAGAGATATGCCGGTCCGCCCCAGTGGACGCACAAGAAGGAAACCACTACAGATACGTTCGGAAACTGGGCTGTTTTACAGGCCAGACTGATGCTATTAATTTAGCGGGAAGATGATAGAGACTGAAACAAAGATTATCCTAACTATTAAGTAAACACAAACTGATATATCTTAGATTTAATCCACTACCTGTGTTCGTATGATTTTAAATACAATTGTTAATTACAGCAGCTATTTCAACAGGCCGTACCTGGATACGCCATGAGGCTCAGATAACCCTTTGCACTTCCACCAAGAATTTGTCAAATTTGTAAAAATTTTATTCCTCCTAGAATTGAACCACGGATTTTGGATCTGCTAAATCGACCTAAATCTAAACTGACCGATCCAAAAGCGGACAGATTGCATTGTTGTTGTTGTTGTTGTTGTTCTTGTTCTTGTTGTTGTTTCCAGACTCGTCAGCTGAAAAGCTATATGAGGGCACGTCAGCATCCAGTAGTCCAACACACGTTTTCGGCAAGGTAGGTCCACACATCGGATCATCCGTTAGCGAAAGATGTGGAGGATTGGACCACACCATGTGGTAGCATAATTTAAGGACTTCAGATGCTTCAGTGTTGATCCGACACGGTTATAAACCGTGCCCATGGGAGGTTGGAACCCATTTGCGCCGTTGACCAGAAAGATGCCAGGGGACACCTGTGGGGATCTCCATTTGATGGGGTCCATGTCCATCGGATTTCCCACGGAGGTGGTTCCAAAGCCTCCCGACAGATTAGTTCAACATCATCGGTGCTCTCTCACTCTTCTCTCTATAGGTTTGCATTATTCGTGCCTTGACATTATGCCGACTCCTGTTTCAGAGCACGAGTGTCCCGGTTTTGCAGAAAATCAACTAATTACTCGTTTTTTGAATAGCGAAACTGTAATTTTCCTATTATTTCCAGATAACAATTTTAAACAGGGCAGCTTGTACATATTTTATAGAATACACTGATAAATAATTGCATTGATATGTTGTCACTTGTAACGTAGAACATCGAAAGCAAGCCTCGCATTACATGTACTGGATTTTCGATATTTCCCCTTTCGTTCTATATTCGATCTCGCAAGAACCAGAGTTACAAGCAGAAGAGGGTACTCACACTAGGATGTGAGCCAAGCTCATGGGGATTGGGTTTAGGTTTCATCTATCACTGATTGATCCCACAAAAACGACGCCTCAAATACAGCAGAAGGGATTCTGTCCAGTTTTTCCTGACCTCTGAAGAGGATATTCGGAAAGTTGCGGTACTCAGATCTGCGAGGCAGCCAATATCGGTGGAAAAGTGTAACTTTAAAACTGATGACAAAACAGACAAAGCAGCCGTCGCCGGCTGACAATGACATGCAATTTATACTCAACGCTTTCGATGTCTTCAGTATTAACAGTAGCTTACTGCATCAGTGCGCCCCAAATGGTACTCTTGATTACTGGTCGATTTTTGGGCTTAGACACGGCCTGTATCCAATACAATAGTTTAATTGGAAATGATCGTATAACGTGAATTATTCCACCACCGGTGCTACTCCCTAAAATCGCTAAGCCATAAAGTAGACTTTCCCCATTAAAAGTCACCCTAAATCCTTTATTTACATCAGTTCTCAAACATATAACTGAGCGAAGCTCCATTCTTAAGGACGATCAGGTGTAAAGTGTCTTTATTTGCTACGGCACCGTCATTTTCACCCATTTTCAAATTGCATGTAATTAGTAGCCGGCTACTCGCTAAATACTAAACAAAACTACTCAAAATTGAAACTCGATGTGCAGGACATGTGTGACAATATTTTGTGTGAAAATGAGCAAAATCCGTGACCAGAAAATTTTTCATTGTGGACCCCCCTTAAACGGCTTAGCTTAAAAGTGAATTTATTTATGAAAATGATGGTAGGCTTAAATGGCTTAAGGTGCTGGTATCGTTTTGTGTAAATTTGACCCTATAGGCTTTAATTCTTTATGAAAGTGGATGAAACTTTCCAAATATACTATTCGGTGCTCCTTAACATTCTGGGACCAGTCCCGCATTTTTAGGTGCAAAGATAAGAAATTTTTGGTTTTTGCCATTATTCTCTCAGCACATAGTCGAGACACCAGATTGGTTGGCATGGCTGGAAAGAGGGCACAAAAATGAACATTTTTGCTTTTACAACTTTTGAGTTATCTCTTGTGGTTAAGTCAGTATAAGCAAAAAACTATTTTTGGTGTCCAAAAATGGCCGTTTTCGAGAAAATCAGTTTTTTCAAAATTACTACCTAATAGTTCGGACAATTTTGGTTTATTTATACTCGATCCATACACAGTCTCATTGCACATTTTATCAATGCCTATTAGCCGGAGTTTGTTGCTCTAAGCTAGAGATTTGGCCGAAAAACCATTTTGGCAAAACTGCGATTATTTTGTTTTGAACATCGATTTCTCAAAAACTACACAATGGATTCGCGTGATTTTTGGCAGGATGAGAATTCGCACTATTGCGGAGGGACATTTTTCTTGGTTTGAGCTAAAACATCTCCAGTTGCGAAAAAACTGAATACAAAGTTGCGAAATTTCGTGTCACCGCACATTTAATGGATTTTCTTGACCGTTAAGACCTGCTGAGCCAAATCCAAAAAAATGTCCCTCGGCCCACATGTTCTTTATAGGACGGCACAAGAAAAACTTTTGGCCGATTCCACAGTTTTGAGAAATCGATGTTCAAAATTTTTTGGTCTATATTCAGCCTGTCACATGTCAGGATGTCAGAAAATTTTAGCCATTTTTTGCGGATTTTTACTAGTTTCGTACTCTCATGAGAATCTACAGATTATAAGCTTTAAAATGATGTATCAAGCTCTTTCCAACTCACAAAAGTGCGAAAGTTATGGCGTTTCAAAAAATACCCACAAAAGCACTGCACAAAACGATACCAGCACCTTAAATGGCTTAAACGGCTTAAATTTAAGCCGTTTAAGCCGATCCTTTTCATAAATAAGCATCGGCTTAAACTTTAAGCCGAATCCTTTTCATAAAAAGCACACCGGCTTAAAAATGCAGTGGCTTAAAATTAAGCTGTTTAAGCCGATCTCCTTATTATAAATAATTTTACCTTAAGCCGTTTAAGCCGACGGCTTAAAATTCAGTTCAAATTACACCTTATTTTTAAGCTGCGTAAAGACACCGCGCTTAAACGGCTTAAACCATGGTAGTAGTAATATTAAACGTTCATAACTTCCTTAGTATTTGGAGTACGATAATGATATTTATAAGAAAATGAAGCTCACACTGTGGAGAATTCAATAGCGTTATTGGAATGCTTTTTACTACTGGTTAATATTTAGAAAGCAGCCTCAACTTAATAAATGACCTTCTATTTTATCAGATTAACAGTTATAACCGTTTATTTAAGTCACAAATACTGTTTATTAACTTAATGGTGCGCTTGCATTACCGGGAACGGTTCTCCTAAGTTTATTTTCCAACGAATCTATTTCAAACTGTCAGCAGAGGTAGCTAGTGTTGAATACTAGCAAGATGGTTACCTGTATCACTTAGGGATTTGGTCAGATTCCAAATCTCTATGGCAATTGTTAGTTTCTGAGCCGATTGTCCAGCACTAAGTTGCCGGACTGCGGACTGGGAGTCAGAGCATAGGCGAATTATTAGCCGTTGGGGCTTTAGCCGATTTGCCCATTCGAGTACAATTCTGATTGCATTCATTTCCGCTCGGAAACTCGAGCAGACCAATCCAGCTGGTGCTGAGAGGTTATCTAGTTGTTGACTGTTTTCGTCGAAGACAACAGAACTGCTCCCTCCGTTTCGACAAGAGTCCTTGACTGAACCATCAGTCCAGATGACCAAGTTGGCTGGCGGTAGGCGTGGCAGAGTTTCCATGGCGGCGCATTTGAGTTCGTCTGGTGAGCAGAGCCGTTTCGAAGGTAGTCGTTGGTGTAAGGAGCCTGAGAAACCGGCATTGGCATCTGTGGTATACGATCCGCCGGAGGCTTGTTGGCGTAGAGGTTCAACCGGAAGATTACTGAGGCCACACTCACTGGCCGACGACTTTCCTCTTTCAATCCAAGAGTCTTGAGTTTTCAGCCGCTGTTTCACTTCTGCTTGCACAGCTTCAAACCGCGAGTTGTCTTCTGGCAGTCTTATAGCTTTCTGATAGCCGGTAGAAGTGAGTTCTTCGGCTCTGAGGTTGATTGGAGGAAGGTTGGCCTTAAGTTGCAGGTAGTCGGTGGGGGTAGATCTGAGGCAGCCCGTGATTTTTCGAGCAGCGTTGATCTCCCCAGCTGGGCGGGACAGATGGATACCATGAACCCATACTGTAATCCAGTAGTGATCTTATGTAGGCAATGTAGATAATTCTCAGATCCTCTTTTGATGGACCCCACTGTCCATCGCTTAGAGCACCCAATATGGCTAGCCGGGGCATGAAGCGCTCCTTCAGATTCCGGATGTGTTGATTGCAGTTTAGCTTCCAATCGAAAGCAACTCCGAGGAATACAGGGTTAGGATCATATGGAAGAGGCCGCTGAGATAGGCTTAGCTGAGGGATATGTTTGGCTTGGCTGTTCTGGGTTGTGAAAATGCAGTATTGGCATTTATCAGTGTTGATATTCAACTTCCATCGTAACGACCATTTCTCGATCGCTGCCAGTGCTGCTTGTAGTTTCTCTTCAGCCTTTGCCAGGTCGGAGTCGGAAGTCTACAGGGCTAGGTCATCTGCATAGATACTAGCTTCCACTCCTTTTGGAAGTTCTTACAGAATGTCATTGATGAATACAATAAACAGTGTTAGTGACAGGACTGAGCCCTGGGGAACTCCTTGCCAGAAAATCTTCCGTTTCCATTTGGTTCCATTGAACCTGACGCTGCTTCTTGGTCAGATAAGAATTCATGAATCCACATCACGCAGCATCTCGGTACTCCACATCGTTCCAGTTTCAGCAGAAGGGCAGGGTGCAGGACAGTGTCAAAGGCTTTGGCAAAGTCATTAGGGCCAGGACCGTGCGTTGCGCTGGTGGCTTTCGTTGAAAGCCATCCACAATGGATTGAATTATCTAACCGATCTGATCCTCTCTTCCTCTCAGACCTCTAAAACCCGCCTGTCTCCTGTCCAGTTGATCTGTTCAAGGTGCAACTGTAGTCGGGCTTGTATCATGCGTTCCATCAGCTTCGCCGTGCAGCTGGTTAGGCTGACAGGCCGGTAGGAAGATATGGCGCTGGCAGGTTTTCCTTTCTTCAATATCGGAATGATGGTGGCCTCTTTCCATTGTCGCGGGACATTTTTTGTGCCCCAGGATTCATCAAACAGCTCCAGTAAGTAGGCCTTGGCCGTTGCAGGCAGATTCTTCAGTATTTCATTTGAAATGCTATCTGGGCCCACTCCTTTTTTAGTCTGTAGAAGCTGAAGCGCATTATTCATTTCCAGCATAGTGTAATTGTTGCATAGGACATTGCCATTGTGGTTGTGGCAGCAGCTTTCCTGACGGAGCTTCTTGTCAGTGTTGTCAGAATTGATTGTCGTTTACTGTTTCAGTGTGCTCCAAATGTCTATCCTAAGGCTATTGGCCGATTTTGGGACTGGACACGGCTTATTTTCCCTACAGCTGCACTCCAAGTGCTGGCTTAATAGCAAAAGGTCAAAACCCGTACATTTTGTCGTTTTCGAATGAAGAAAATCTTGAGTTGTCCTCTTATACCATTGATTATTTTCTGAAACCTGGCTGTTTGCTAACAGGAGTTGCTATTGCAAAAAGCACTACTTGAGACAAGCTGTCCTTGTGAAAAGCGTAAATCCACCGAGGAAACCGGTTTCCTTGGAGGAAAGCCTCAGGAAAGAATCGGACTTTGTGAAGAGAGTGGCGCTCTGGGCAACCATCGGTCTTTGGACAGTCTCAAGCAATCTAGAAAATGTGCAAATTGTGGTCACCTTATGTCTGAAACAGGGTTTAAGTGCTGGAACGAATTCTACATTGTAGCTCGTGAAGTGGCGACAAAGCACAGTCTGCCGACTATACCTCGTTGTATACAACATTTGTGAAGCAGGTAGCTCCTTATATGTCAAAACAGTCCAATGAACGATATATTGTGCTTCAGAATTTGCTACATGCCAGCATTACCCGTGGAAGGATTGGACTATCTTTGTTTGCACATGACAAAATGTTAGCGACAATTTGGGGTTGTGCCAAAGATTGGGCAGCTACTACTCCCTTTTCCAAACCGCCTACTTAGTTTGCATCAATATCTAGCCTGCGCTGAGGTCGCTGTTGCCGCAAAAGAATGGTCTCTGGCTGAGACGTGGCTAAAGTTGGTAAAGCGAAATGCTCAGGACATTTATGGTTGAGTGGGTCTCACGTTTGAAGCCGAAGATACGCGGATCTATATGGCACGCTGTGTCATTGCCAAAAATCGGAATCTAAGCTTTGGTTGGTTCGTGGGCTCACGGATTATCGACAATGAAATTCTTAAGACAGCCAGTGACTTCAAATCCCTCTTTAATATTGCAGCGAGTGGGTAGTGTCTTGGTCCTTATCTGTGATTTCTGGTTAACGTATATTGGGATGGTTGAAAATTCTGTTAATACTCAGTTGCAGGGCCTTCGAAAAGTTTTGATGATGGTCATATTTAATGACTATAATAGTTTAAATGTAAACGCAAATGTAAGTGTAAGTGTAATGTAACGTAATGTAAATGTAAACAATATTAAAGCCGATTCTGAAACTGATTTGTAACAAATGTAAATTAACAATTAATGCTTATTGTGAAATTTTATCTGTATCACGATTTGACTTTGGTAGTTTGATTACCTTCGTGCAAAGCTATCAACACCTATCCCGGAAATCGCAAGGCTTTGTCAGTTTTGAGTTCTTTAAAATTTTAAATTTTTTCTAGTTTAAAGTGATTAAGTTCTAAAGTTTAAAGTTTAAATTGTAATGTAGATTTTGAATCTAAATTTTTAATTCTTTAAATCTCATCCTTAAAATTCAACTACTTGACTCGACTTTAGATTTTGATAGCTGGAACTTAACCACAAATAGTGGGAAAACTGCAAACTTAAATAAATATCAGTCAGATTTCTGTCACCAGTGATTCCAGATTACGACTTGCGAAGTAAAGTTCTATTTCACAGCAGGTGTTGACTTAATTCTGCCGGTATTGTAAAAGTTTAGAAATATTCTTGGAGAAATACGCAAGCAAACAAAGTAATTTTAGTCTCACGCTTTGCCCGGTATGTGTGTGTATTAAGAGAAACTGTTCGGCAACGTTTGACGGTTTTAGGGTTTTAGAACATTAATGATCATTTGTTATCGTAGTCAATATCACCTTATAATATATAATTATTTTGAGTCAGTATACGTTTTGTTCCAGGGATTGT